>JAMQMW010000033.1:0-23138 GCA_024115155.1 Thelonectria blattea
CTGTGCTATATGGAATTAACTGGAAGCTGCTTACTAAGCTTATGGCAATAGGTAGTAACTCTCATCTCTGGTGGCGATATTCCTGCCATCCTTTCCAGCTGTTTCTAGGGGCTTCCTTTTGTCACTATTCAATAGATTGAGTGTTCATCTGTCTCTCAATGCATCAGGCTATTCCTAGGCCCTAATGTGGCCCCGGAGATCACCACGTGATCCCCCCGGTCCAATGCTCTGTGCATGATCCAATCTAACACCAGTTGCCAATCAGGATTTATGTGCGGGGGGTCACACATAAGAAAATTCATTCGTCCGGACAGGTGGTATTCCCGCAGATGAGCTGTATTCGTATGCACTGCCTTGAGTGGCTCGTCACAGTCCATTTTGTGGCTCCGAGCTAGTCAGTGGAGTGCCAAGGCGAAGAATATTGTCAGATTTTACGGTAGCCCTCTCAGCAACTGCAAGAGGCGGCGAAAGCTATTGCGGAAGCTATTATGGGAGCTACTGCGAGAGATTGCTAAAACAGCTGCGAGACACTGCGAGAGATACTACGAAAGACTACGAAAGCTGTTGCGAAAGCTGATATCTTGTGATTTTATAGATTTGTGTAGTTATTGCACTTTGGCGGTCGGTTTTTAATGTGCGACCGGACGGGGTGGCAAATCCAAGCTACCCTCCTAGCATACCTATATTCCTTGAACCTACTAAAGAGATATTTACCTTACGAACACATAAAACCTCCAAGTTAATCATCTTCCGCATCACGCGGGTCATGCTCCTGCCAATATTTGTCATAGTCTTCCCAAGACTGAGAGGGGAACGCCAGCGGAACAGTAATAGGGCCGAATGGAATACCCTCCTTCTCAAACTGCTCGAGACGAGCTTTGGTCACAGGCCTGGTCTCGTTTACGCTGTAAATGGAGAGTCGATGACAAGAACTCGTAACGTGAAGACCCCAGTTCCAAGCCGTACGCACATCGGGAGGTTGTGTGTTAAGGGCGTTGTCCCAACAGCGACAAACAATCTCGACCCAACCTTCGACGTCGCAGGGAAGATCGTACTCCCATGTACGCCAAGTCCACCGGCGCTTCTTGGACAGGTTTTCGACGGGAACCGTGTACCAGTTGAAACCACCATCGGAAGACAGCTCAACGCGCTCCGGCCATCGTCCTCCTCCAGAATAGGCCCAGCCCTTGCAGCGGATCTTGCCGTTGTGAATGATGACTTGCTTCGTCCAGGGCGACATGATGGCCGAGCTGACTGGCATTTCTTGGATTTGGATTCCGTCCGTCAGCTTGAAGTTGTGCTTTCCAACCTGTTGGGGGAAGTAAAGATACTCCTGACTTTGAACTGGGGCTCTCGAGGGCTCCTTGATGGCCTTGATGCGGTACAGCCACTTGACGCTTCGGGCTCCAATGTAGCCGAAAACCATGATGCGGAGAGGGTATCCGTGGATCCGAGGGAGCGGTTCTCCGTTCATCTCCCACGTCAGCATGACCTCGTTCGCCTTGACCTTGGACCACGGAACGCTGACGAGATAATTCATCGTCTTGTCGTCCTTGAAGTAGGTGTCGGCACCGTAGAATTCCAGGTGTTTGGCACCGTCAATCAAGCCTCCGCAGGCTTTGATGACCTTCTTGAGACTGACGCCGACGTACCGAGCTGTGCCGATTGCGCCCTCTGCCCAAGGAGCCTGGGGGACTTCGTCGCCTTGGCCAGCGTACTTGAGAATCTGCTCAATCCGGCGAGTTCCAGAGCACTGCATCGTAATGTCCTTGTCCATGCGTGGGAATTTGGACTCATCTATGAGATCGTCTAAGGTGAAGGAGCGAGGATTGGCGACCAGACCATCCAGGAGGAAGCTGTAATCCTCCTTGGAGATGATGGGGATCCCACCATGGTTTCTCACGAAATGAAGGGAATTCGGTGTCATTATCTTGTCAGTCACGAGGCGCTTGGGCGGTTCTCCGTTGTAGGGAAACTGGAGGAGATGAAGCATATCGGGATGCTTCTCCTTCAGGACAGTCGCCCAGGAGTCTTCAGGGACAGTCTTCAGCTCACCGCCAATGGCATGATGCCACATCTTCCAGTGCGTGCCGGGAAGGACCGGGTTGGTTCCTGGGATGGGGCCAAGTTGGAACTCCGGGTTGGGGGGAAATGTCTGAGACGTCAAGATGTTGTGAGCAGCCGCCTTTTTGGATGGATAGTTTTCCCACTCGACGAAACTTGAAGTGATGGATTAGTGTAAGAGGCTCCTCAATTGCTCATTCAAAGGACATACCCGGTCCAACCCTTTCTCTCGGCGGCAAAGAGAGTGTCGCGGTCCCCAACTGCCTTGATAGCTTGCTCGTTCGCCGTCAGGGGCCCAAACGTCTGGATCGTGAGCATTTTAGTCTTCGGCCCAGTCATGTCGAGGACCGGGAGCACAGCTCCAGAGAGCCCCTGCTCTATTTTCCATTCATCGGGACGATTGGACGTCTTCATCGTGACTGTGGTGGACATTGTGCAAGAATACCTCGTGAAACTGGGAGTGCTTGGATCATGAGGGTGAAGAGATTATACCTTCAATGCTTGGACAATACAGGCGTTTTTATCACACACGATCTAAGTATGCTAAAGAGGAAAGAAGTTTCACTAGATACTCTTAGTTTGGAAAGGGCTTTTTGAAGATGTCATCAATGACAATCAACCTCATCATAGCGATAAACTCAGCGTCAGCCTTCTTGACTTGCTAGTCGCGGATAGGTTAGCATCAAGGATCGGATGTTTTGTGCAACAACCAATCGTCCATCCTCCACGGGGAGAACCGTTGATCTCTTGGTCTTAGTCCTGTTCACTCGCCCTTTGACTCGTATCCCACCCGAATTACGATTAACAACGACATGCATGGTCAATTGGCATGGATGAAGGCCCAGCTGTACGGATGTATCGGATGCCACCCAATGGTAGATGACATCAGTGGCAGATATAACAACATGCGGGGTTGTTGGACTTTGGGTTCAGCTGAGCTACATGCGTGAGGTGGTGCTTGGTCGATTGGCTCATGCACCGAACGCGAAATGCAATCAGGTGAGTTAGGAAGGGATAAAGGGGGAGAGTCCAGCATCAGATCCCAGAAGACGAAATCTCTGCCAGTGCCTGCAGTTGTATGGATGACCTGAATATATGATCCATCATGGCAAGTAATGACCCGTAAAAGCGCGCAAGACCTCTGGCTCACTGGCGTAGACCGATCCAAACAACCCCCTTTGCACGCTTGCGAACGGTGAGTGAGGGATGCTATTTCCCCGCCTAGAACTTGTATCTAACCGCTCTCGTCCAGGCCAACCCAGCAACAACCCTGGATCCGTCCAGCAAGTTCGATATGGCAAGACCAATGGTGGTTTGGTCGTCTTGAGCGACGTACAAACGGTTGAGGTGCTCGCTCACTTTGCACGTGAACGCATTCCGGAACGGTACGGCTGCGTGTCTTGAATGATGGTCAAAACCAACTGACGGATTCTCATAGGAGCGTTCACGCAAAGGCTGCTGGGGCCTTTGGCGAGTTTGAAGTGCTCAAGGATATCTCGGATCTGACCGACGCCAAGTTTCTCACTGGGGTTGGCAAGAAGACAAAGATCTTGACTCGAATCTCGACTGTCGGTGGCGAGAAGGGGTCTAGCGACACGGTCCGCGATGTTCGAGGTTGGGCGACCAAGTTCTATACCGAAGACGGCATTCAAGATTTTGTCTTCAACGACCTCCCCGTCTTCTTCATTCGGGATCCCATCAAGTTTCCGTCCATGAACAGGAGCCACAAACGGCATCCCCAGACCAATGTGCCCGACAACACCATGTTTTGGGACTTTCACGTCCACAACCCCGAGGGCATCCACGCTTTGATGCATTTGTTTGGGCAGCGCGGCATCCCGGCTTCATTGAGAAACATCAATGGTTTTGGCGTTCACACGTACACACTGAACAAGGCTGTAGGTCTCTCATCCCCATGCCGACGTCCCACGCTGACTTGATGTAGGACGGCAGCTATGTCTATGTCAAGTGGCATTTCAAGCCCGATGACGGAATCAAGACCATGGATGTAGATACTGCTGTGCGTCTTGCAGGATCGGACCCAGACTACCACGTCAAGGATCTTTTCAAGGCCATTGAGAAGGGAGACTTTCCCACTTGGTCGGTATACGTCCAAGTCATGAAACCCTCCGAGGTCAAGACAGCCCCGATTGATATCTTCGACGATACATACATCTGGCCTTATGAAAAGTATCCCCTGCGACTCGTTGGTCGATTGACTCTCAACAAGAATGTTTGTGCTTCGCTAGTCAGATCTCTTACTGGTGCTGGGTCGCTGACACACCCAACAGCCCAACAACTACTTTCAGGACATCGAACAGGCCTGCTTTTCGCCCTCGAACATGGTTCCAGGCATTGGACCTTCCGCTGACCCAGGTTTGCCATCCCCATGATTCAATTGTTGTGCCATGACTGATTGAGACTCGAATTAGTTCTGCAAGCTAGAATGTTTAGCTATCCAGACGCTCATCGCTACCGCGTTGGACCCAATTACTTCCAGCTCCCGCCCAACAGACCAACAAATCCCGTATACGCTCCATACGTACGAGATGGACCCGGAACCATGAATGGCAACTACGGAAGTGACCCTGATTACGTCTTTTCGGAACTCCGCCCTGTCGCCGAGAGCAAGCGAGTTCAGATGCCAACCCATGAACTGTGGACTGGACATGTCACCGCATTCTCAACTTCGGCTACCGATGAGGACTTCGTGCAGGCTCGAAATCTTTGGAAGATCATCTGTAAGGAACAGGATGGAGAGAAGCAGTTTTTACACAACATTCTCCCAACACTGGGAGACATCCCTGAGAAGTTGAGGGGGGAAGTCCTGGGTAGGTTCATCAACATTCGCAATATGAAGCTGATGCTAATTATTATGCAGATTATTTTGGACGTGTTGATCCGGATTTGAAAAAGTTGCTGGGGGAAGGACTTGCCAAATAGGACCTGTTAGCATATGAGAGGCTGTGGGATTGCTTGACGGAGCATGATATTGTCGTCGAGCAAAGATTGATGTAGCTCGGGCACGCTATATCGTGTGCTAAAATTTCCGAATCCAAAAGGAAGAGAGGTTCAATGCAGATGTCGAGAAATTGTGCGGCGTTGAGCATCATCGAGTTGAGACCACACCATCCTCCCTGGCCTGTGACTTGGTTCATGAAAGAGTTGAACTGCTGATAACAGTCCATTTTACAAAAAAGGAATTGTAAAACCATGATTTGTAGAAGAAATCAATCAGGCAATAACATAACCTACAGACAGTGTTACTCATGTTATACGACGCGTGCTCCATCTGAGCCGGACCGACTGGCAGAATTGTCCATGCAAACGGTTCGTCTCAACGACGGCAAAGGTTATGCCGTGTTTTACTCCAATGAGCGTAAGGGCACCGGGAAAACAACTCCCTATCCCCTCGAACAATCCCCTGGCCGAGGTTGGGCTCGCATGTTCTTTGGTAATGAACATCACCTGGTCCCCCACACTCAAGTTATTAAACGTCTATGAAGAGGAACCAAGAATACAACCTTATTCATTCCCGACTATAACATCCGATCGATCCATGGGGGAAACGACGAACCACTCGTGAACCCACTCCAAACGCTCACATGATGAGCACGCGACCCTGGACGCGGTCAAGGCACCTGTTTTGGGTCATGCTCCCTAGTCTCCGGGTTCATGTAGACGATCATCCCGAAGTTGAGCCTGGATTGCCTAAACCTGGATCCGGAGAGGAACGCCTGCTCGACTCGCTGAATAGGCCCGATGTTATGGGGTGAGCGGGGGCGGGGGTTGCATTATATGCGGAGAAGACGGGGGAGAAGCCCTCGGCATTGGGAGGCACTGAGTGCATCGTAGGCTCTACTCCAAACACAGGCAAGAAGAATGGCATAGTAAACCGAGGGATATGTACTTTGCAATGGAGTTGCGAGCCTAGTGCCACTCAATAGCTCCGAGGGAATGGCCGAAAAGGCTCGACGAGTAGATGATTCTGTTGCCGGGAACCCGGGAGGAGGTGAGCTTCTGTATCCCGATGGCTATGCTGACCTATATATGTATTATGACTTGGTCGCGCAAGTCTAGGAAAGCTGTATCGGATAAGGGATTCTCTCGTACCAGTCAGCTATCACAATGGCATCCATCTTGAAGTCTCTCATATTCGGACTCAGTCTTGCCGGTTCTGTGTCATCAAGGGCGGTCAAGACCACCGTTCCAACAGTCTCGGTCAAGAACGGTTCGTACTCTGGCGTACATAGTCAGGAGTACAACCAAGACTTTTTCCTCGGCATTCCGTACGCTCAGGTAAAGACATTCTAGCATAAACTCTCCGCCAGTGCTAACTGTTCTGAAGAAACCAGAGCGCTTTGCCCTAGCACAAGGGCTGGATTCGTCCTGGAAAGGTGTTCGAGAAGCCAATGAGTATCCTTCCCATTGCTATGGCTATGGCTCTGACCAGACTGGCTACCAGCAGTCTGAAGACTGTCTGTACCTGAACGTGGTTCGCCCTGCTGGCATCAGGAACACAGCAAACCTCCCCGTGGCTGTGTGGATTCACGGCGGCGGCTTGTACATGGGAGGCTCGGCTGACCGCCGATACAATCTTTCCTTCATTGTCGAGAGGAGCGTTGAGATGGGCACTCCCGTCATCGGCGTGAGCCTCAACTACCGTCTTTCAGCCCTGGGTTTCTTGTGCGGCGACGACGCGAAAGACGCGGGTATCGTCAACAATGGGTTCCGTGACCAGCGCCTTGCTCTGCGCTGGATTAATGAGAACATCAAGGCATTTGGTGGCTCGTCTAAGAAGGTGACAATCTTTGGAGAGAGCTCCGGTGCGGAAAGCGTATCGGCCCAGGTGTTTGCTTACAATGGTAAGTCCTCGCCGATTTGAAACGTGGCTGGTACTAACAACCAAGGACGCAATGACGGTCTATTCCGTGCCGCTGTTGCCGAGTCTGGCTTTGGTGGTGCCATATGGAGGTACCCGGGTGGCTTCAACGCCACGAGCGACATGCAGAGCGTCTACGATCAACTGGTTGGAAATGTCACCTCCTGTGCGAGTCTAGTGGGATCCTCTACGGCCCTCGACTGCCTTCGGACAGCCCCTTTTGACGAGATCAACTACGCTTTGAACGTGAGCGGAGTTGGGCCCTGGCCGCCAGTTCTGGACCACGACTTCATTGCCGACTATCCCGCCAACCAGATTGCAAACGGAAAGTTCCCTAGGATTCCGCTACTCATTGGAGCCAACACCGATGAGGGCACCGCATTTGGCTCAGGTAGAGGTCCCAACAGTGGCGGCGTTAACACCGATGCCGAAATGAGAGACGCCATCGCCGTCATGATCCCCGACGACGTGAAGTCTCACACTGGAAAGTCGCTGGATACCGTCATTGACGAGCTCATGGAAGTATACCCAAATGATCAGACTGTGGGAATTCCGTCTCTCAAGACCTGGCCGCACGTCCTTGAGGCAAACGACTCTTATGCAGACCTCGTTGGCCTCCAGTACCGACGAACTGGTGCCCTTTTTGGCGATTTATACATGCAATATCAGAGACGCCGGTCGAGTATTGCGTGGTCCAAGTATGGCGTCCCTAGTTACGCGTATCGCTTTGATGTCACTGTCAATGGACTGACGGCGATGACTGGTGCGACACACTTTCAAGAGGTGAGTGATTCAAGTTGAAGCCCGAGGTGCTTTACTAGTTTCGTATGCTTACCCATGTCTTCAGGTTGCTTTCGTTTTCCACAACCTCAACGGCGATGGATACGACACAAATCCTTTCGGCGGCAGCAGCAGCACCTATACCGCAAAGGCTCAAGCTCTTTCAAAGGTCATGTCGTCGGCTTGGATCAACTTCTTCGCTGGCCTGGATCCCAATGGGAAGAGCGGAAAGCTGGTCTCCAAGGGAACAACGTGGCCCGTCTACAAGGTTTCCGGTGATGGCACCGGCAAAGGCGTCGTCTTTGGCTTGAACAGCACGGTGGTGGAGAGGGATAATTGGCGAGCTGAGGGAATGACCTGGTTGGCAAAGCACAGCTTGAGTGTATTTGGTAACTAACCAGTGTCGACTTGGTTTTTGGCCTTGTGCTTTCCCAAGAATCATGTTATTGCATCTGAATGGTCAATCGCTCTACAGAACTCATGACCATACATCAATAGTCTACATCAGCAATTAATGCCAGTACAGGGCCACAACCCCCTTCACTCTCAGCCATGCGGCATCAAAGGCTTCCACGGCCTCGTCAGATAGAGGTCCCTGCTCAAGGCCACCCAAGTTCTCTTCCAACTGCTTGACACTGCTCGCGCCAATGATAATCTTGTCCCCCTTTTCCTTGCGCAGCACACTGTGATGGCTCATCCATCGTAGTGCACACTCTGCCATCGAAGCTCCTGACTTTTCGGCCACTGGCTGAAGAATATCCAACGCGTCGAGGTAAGAATCGTTCATGTAACGTGCTTGAGTCAGCTTCCCTTGCCACTTCTTCGGGTCGAAGCGAGATCCAGGCTCGTAGTCGTCGTCCTTCATGTCTCGGCGGTACCGCCCAGTGAGAAATCCTCCCGCCAGTGGCTGAAATGCATAGAGCGCCATGTCGTACTTTCTTAGGCAGGGAATCAACTCTGGCTCGACGGCACGGTGAAGTGCGTTGTAAACTCCCTGGTAGACGCTGGGTTTGATCCAGCCGTTGCGGATGCAGATCTCGCATATCTGTGCCACCTCCCAAGACGCGTAGTTGCTGATTCCGAATCGCGTGAAGTAGCCTTCTTTGTAGAGATCGTTCACTTCCTTGAGGGTTTCTTCATAGGGAACTTGTCGGTCTGGGCCGTGGAGATAGAACATGTCAATCTTGTCCGTCTTGAGAGCCTTCAAGGAGTCCATGAGGCCACGTCGAACCTCGCCGGCGGCATGCGTATATGACGCCGACGTCAGACCCGACATTTCGCGACGCCCGACTGGGTACAGCTTCGTGTCCATGACGAGGCCTCTGGACTGCCAGTCCAAGTCGGCGAGGGTCTCCTCTGACGTCCCGCTGCCGTAGACACGAGCGGTGTCGATTTCGTTGTGGCCATGAGCTTGAAAGGCGTCGATCATTGCGGACATTACGGCAGGGTCTGTCACGCGAATGCCTTCGGTGTCGGCCTTTCCGAAGGTCATGTTGCCAAAGACAACGGGAATATTCGAAGTTGCGGAAGTCATGTTGCGTATTTGAACTGGTGTTTGGGCAAGCTTTCGGTGTTTGATGAGGTTTTCTTGTTTTTGGTTCTCGTCCAGCTTTTTGAACACGGGGCTTGCTTGATATTTATACCGCCAAGGTGTAGGCATGGACCAATTAAATCCTGTTTTTTGCACTTCTAGTGTTATTGCGAATAGAATCCTCAAATCGTGGAGTTATCAAAACTCTTGTACCTATTTCATCACACGTCCGGACATCGGAGTTAAGCGTTACCGCCGTGAAGCACCTCCCCGGAAATGCCACTTTTCGCTCCAGCGACGGCCATCACCAATTTCCATTGGCCATTCTAAAAAGTTTGTTCTCCATGTTCTGTGGATGTCTGTGGGCTGATTTGTTGAAAGCTCCAGGTCGTAGGTTGGAGAGCCTCCGGTCAGGCCGTCAGCAGGTTGCATGAACTCCATTCGTACCCCCTCAAAGCCAGGCATCTCATATCCAGAGCTGCTAGGGTTACATGCCGATTGGCCAAGAACATCTCCAGTCCTTCTCTAGGATATATTGGAACGTTTCCTGTGATATACAAGTCGTACTCTATTAGTGTAACGACCGACAATCGATTGCTCACTTACAAATCTTTGAGACTTCCTCTCGGCGTTGGACTTATGGACGGGAGAAGCATGCAGATACACGAAAATCCGTGCCTTGAAAATATTATCAGGCGTAAAAAATGTCTTGGACTTGATAAATAGTGATATGATTATCAGTACGCGTCTCAAGTTATGGCTCGTTGGCCCAGGTTGGGTCAATCTCAATATCCTCGGGAGTAACACAGTCCTTGGATCCCCTGGAAACCAGTTCCTTCTCGAGTGCTTTGAAGACTTGGTCAAGATATCTCTTTTCACCCGGTATGCCAAGCCCGATGGCGCGTCCCGTGCTGATCATGAGTTCGAAACACTTCCTCGCAGGCCCAGACACACCGTCCAGGCCCTCAATGTAGAGCTCTCCAAATTTTTGTCGCCAGGAGAGCCACCGCTGCATACTGAACGTATTATCAAACACTAACTGTTCCGGCGTAACGTGTACGTCGATCAGAATAGTGGCGATCGTCGGACGATGGCTACTAGCAGAGAACTGCGCCAGTTTGAAGTTGCTGTACGTGAGCCACTCAACGCATGCGGGGAGGAGTTCTGCCAGCGGTGTCGGCGGTCTGTTTGCGTCTTTTGGAGAGGACGAGACAGCCAAAGACCTGTCGATCTCGAGGGCTTGTTTGAACAACCACAAGGCGCAACTCGAAAGCGACGCCGAGGATACTCCCGAACCACAGAGTTTGGCAGTAAAGGTAGCGAGGTTTCGCCTTTCGACACCCGAGAGTGTGCTGGACTCCTCGACCCAGTACTTCTGCAAATCGCGTGCGAGGCATGGAACATCAGTCCAAAGCAGCTCATATCTGGACGTAACAGCGGCAGTTCGGTCGTCCGTGATACCGTCAGCGGTTTTGCTCCTCTCAAATGTGCCGAGCTCTCGCATTTCCAAGATGAGGGTGACGAGTCGGTCATGCTCCGAGTTGCCGGAGGGAATGACCTTGGCGGCATAGATCAGTTCATCCCAGACATCATGGAGGATTTCTTCGATCTCGTCGATGTCGGTCGTGTGGTCGTGGTATTGATGTCCGATGCGAATGAGATCGTCGCGAAGGCTTTGCCAAGTTTCGTAGGCTTTGGAGGGGTCGTGGCGATATTCTTTGCGCTTTTCTCCAAGAGTGAGACCTTTCAGCTCGCATGAACCATCTTCGCACCTGGCCATGGTGAAAAAGGTGTTTGGGTGAGAATATGATGAAGAGATTGAATGGAGGGGTCTTGGTGCGTAATATAGCTGCTGGTGGATTGTAGTTTTGGTTAAGTCAGTACTTCTGCTCTCGTCGCGTCTCCTCAAATGTGTAGTTGGAAGTTAAAAGTATGTTATTAAGAATATTTATTCTTATTCATTCCTTCATTGCCGTAATCATTTGAGGGCCGCTTTTATTGTTGTCGCTCTAAGGTGTTGAAATCGTTCGTAGATGGCTTCCTGAACGTGTACCAAGTCGACTTTAGCAACTTGCACACAAAAATGCTCGACACGCCGAAGGAGCTGCTGCCTAATTTTCTGCCTAATTGCGAAGCTAGGCAGAAATGACAGGCGTTATTCATGCATGAGTTTTGTATTATTTATTTCAGTCTGGTGTGATATTTCGGCGAGTGCTAATTATTGTGTCCCTCTGGACGTTGGGTAAAATGCCCGGAATTCTCTGGGGACATCTCAAACGGCGACCCTTATTATCCGTGTACAAACAATCCATCTCAACTAATCATATCATTCCCCTAATTCTTAAAATCGCCCTTAGACATTTCGTCCTCTAGGTCGTAGTAAACTTGAAATTCGCAATAGCAAATCTCGGGATCGCTCTCGACCTCAAAGTTGAAGTTCGCCTCCTCGTCGCTGATGAGAACCTTTTGGATGCCATTTGCCGCGGCCGCATCCGCAAGCAGCTGCACTCGACACGCGCTTTCCATTGACGTGAAGAGAAATGAAGCCTCGTCCACCGTCTTACCCACAGTCAAGAGGCCATGGTTGCGCAAGATGCAGCCCTTTCCGTTGGGACCCAAGGCTGCGGCGATGCGATCACCTTCGTCGCTCCCGAGAACGACACCACCGTAGCTGTCGTAGACGCTATGCGCTTCGCCTCGGAACTTGCACGCATCCTGCGTCAGCATCTCCAGGCGTCGGCCAAAGACCGACCATGCCTTGCCGTGGACGCTGTGGCAGTGGCAGATGGCGTTGGCATCTGGGCGAGCCCTGTGGACGGAAGCGTGGATGAGAAAGCCCGCCGTGTTGGGAGGCCGTGATCGGTTTCCACCAATGACGGCGCCATCCAAATCGACGAGAATCATGTCGCTAACCTTGAGCAGGCCAAAGTGTCGACCCAATGGATTCGTCCAGAAGGCGTGGGGGAATTCGGGGTCGCGAACGGAAATGTGGCCGCTCATGCCTTCGACGTAGCCCTCGCGATGCCAGTGACGAAAGGCGGCAGTCATGTGCTCCAGCTGCCACTTGCGATGGGAGGCGAAGTCGGGATGCTTGGGGATTCCCGCCAGGACAACATCGCCATGCGACATGGCCTGCAGGGGAGTCTTGTTGTCGAGCTCGTGGCCATGGTTTGTGTGAGATGCCTCCTTGGGCTTGACGTTGACGGTGCCTGAGCCGGACGAGCCAGGGGTGATTGTGGTGGTTGTTGCCGAGGGAGCCATTGTGAAGGGTGAAAAGGGGGAGGTTGCAGACGAAAAGGAGTATCTCGAAGTTGATTTGATTTACGTCGAGTGATGGGATTAAGTAGGTCAGGTGAAGCCAAGGAGGCGCCCTCCTCCCACTCGTGCCTTATCAAAATGGACGCCCTCCATCTACATCCGGCGCCATTCTCCGGGCGTTATCTGAACGGCAATGGCGATCCAAGACCGGCTCCCGCTTAACACTTCGCGGGCGGGGGATGAGCCGCTATATATCTTTAGTGAGGGGGTACCGGTAATCGTCCCCAGTCGAGCGGTGGAGAATAGCTTCTTGATCTCATCATCCGGATTCCGGGACGGGAGTCTTGTCCGCGATCCGCTCTGCTGGGTACCGGCATTTGTATTGATGGGCTCCTGATTGGAGACCATGAACCGGACAATATTTTTTCGCAAAATCCCCAGTGAGGAGGTGTCGATAGGCCTGCAGCTAAGTAAGTCGAAGTTGGGGATATTGTGCCTTTTGTACTCAGGCGCGGATAATTACCCTGGAACTTCATCGTGGCTCATCGTCTTGAGTGGCTACCCGAAGTCATCCCTTCCCAGCATTCATCTCGATGGAAATAGCCGGCAAGAGAGACGTGGTTTGCATAATACAGCCACATGTTGTTGCACCTTCCATTTCAACCGAGGCCGTCAGATGATGCATGCAGCCCTCATCAGGCCACAGTTCTTTGAGCAGGGGGGTTTTGAGCAGGTATTAAGACAAGTTCTCTTGCACACATCTCATGTTTTCAATTCGCCCCTTTTCATAGAAAAATCAACTGCCCTGGGCAGTCTATTCCATCGAAAAATGGCTACCGTCAACCCGGACCCTATTGTCGAGGTTGACGACCAGGTGAGTAATATGCCTAACAAAATGGCTGGCCAGTTAACCGTCGGCTTCAGGCCCAACACGATGGAGATGAAACACTCGGAATTGTACGATTTCCCAGGTCCTTATTTCCTCTTTCGATGAAATAGGCTTATTCTCAATCCCAGGACGTTGCATCGTCAACCACGAGCATCGCCAGCTCCATTATCGACTACCGCCGAGAAAATGGTCGAAAATATCATAAATACAAAGATGGGAGTGAGTATTGCATACCCCGATATTCGGCTCTTAAGCTTAATTCTGTCGAAGAATACAAGATCCCCAACGACGAGATTGAAAATGAGAGGCTGGGTAGGTTGTTTCGTGAACTCGTCGACCTCGCAGGCTCGCACTAAGAAATGCAAGATCTGCAACACCATTTATTCCTCCTCACCTTCGACGACAAACTCGGTCTTTCGCCACCTAATGAGCGTGATGCAAAGGTCGGCCGCGTTCTCGATGTAGGAACCGGCACGGGAATTTGGGCCATTGACTACGGCGACGAGCACCCTGAAACCGAGGCAAGTTCTCAATGATCAATCTCAGTTCGCGCCCAAGCTAACAGTCTGGTTCCAAGGTCATTGGAGTTGACCTCTCTCCTATCCAGCCGCAGTTGTACGTGCTCCTAGCATCCCGTGCGGCCTCAGCTGATCAGTGACAACCAGTGTCCCGCCGAACGTCAAATTCATCATCGATGATATTGAGGAACCATGGTCCTACTCGCGGCCATTCGACTACATACACTGTCGAATGATGACGTCCAGCCTTGCCAATTGGAAAAAGTTTCTTCGCGACGCTTTCGAGTACGTCTTCGGGCCATCAACGGCGAATCGAAGAACCTGACACTCGTAGGAACCTGGCCCCAGGGGGCTACATCGAATTGCAAGAGATTGACCTCTTTGCCAAGTCCGACGACGGGACTCTTAAAGATGACTGCGCTCTCGCCAAATGCACAAAGCTCCTCGACGAGGCGTGCAACAAGATCGGCCGCCCATTCCAGAACAACCTGGAGCTGAAGGACTTCCTCGCCGAAATCGGGTACGTCGACATTGTGGTCTCGACCTTCAAGTGGCCGACAAATGCATGGCCGCGGGACAAAAAGTACAAGGAGCTCGGCATCTGGAATAACGGGAATATGGCAACAGGGCTCGAGGCCCTCACCATGGCACCGTTCACGCGGGCCCTCGGCTGGAGCAAGGAGGATGTCGATGCGTTCTTGATCGAGGTCAAGGGGGATTTGAACAGCAAGGCTATCCACGCCTACTGGCCGTTGTAAGTAATCAAACCTGAGTTACGGAGATGTACTGACTTTTCAAGGTATTCTATCTACGGTAGAAAACCAGAGTCGGTTGTGCAGGGATAGAAGGATTTTACCCCAAAAATACCTATGTCGAGGACAACCGCAAGTGGTAGCGGGCCAAGTCTCAATAAAAATGAACGCCAAGTCGCCTATTTAAATACGTGCTAACTAGGTACTTGCTCATTATCGTGTATTCTATTCCCCATCTTGATTCCATCTTAGAATCGCCTCTTTTTCACAACCCCCGTCATATCAGGGCGGGTGCCATGCTCTTTCAATTTCTGCGTGATCCAGGATTTCTTCTTTTTCACTCGAAATTCAAAGTCCGTTCTAATCCCATGGTGTGTATGTAGATTCTCTTCACTCCCGTTCGCTGTGATGTGTGTGACGGCATTCGATGAGGCCGTCGTGGTTATTGACTTCTTTCGGGAAATGCCACCCCCTGAGCTGCGACTCGTCACATTGTCGAGACGAGATCCAGATTGTCGTTTTGATGAACCGAATGGGCTCGTGGAGCGTGAGATGCCCTCGATAATCGGCGTGAGCATTCGTCGCAGGAAAGGAAATATCATGGGCACGTTGGTTGTGACGATGGCGACGAAGGATTCTCGATATGCCCAGTTTCCCAATTGCGAAGCGCCGTCTATGGGGTCCTGGGAGGAAATTATCAAGAGTCATTATGAGACACATAATTGCATTTTCAAAACCTCACCGGCAATATGAGGACGCATCGTAAGACGCCAGCTGTAGTGACGAAGATGCCGCCTGAAAAGAGAAGGATTAAACCAAGCTTCTTCTTGGGCGGAATGTGGGCCATCCAGAACATTGGCATCGGAATTAAGAGTAGGTAGATGTCGGTTCCAGCATTCAGCAAAACCATGGTAAAGAGATTGACTCGGGACACGGCTGGCTGACAAGAGTCTGGGCGATGTGCCCCGTTAGCATCAGAGCCAGCTCGAGAATCAAGTGAGAACGTACTGCCTGGATCGGGGTTGATTTGCCAGTTCTTATGAAACGGTCGACAGGTCAACATGACAGTACATATGAGGATAGTCCAGCTGGCGACGGTGAGAACGAAACCAAGGTAAATGCGGAAGTGGTAGCGTTTTAAGCCCTCGGTGAGTCGCAGGTAGAAGGCGCACATTGCCGCCTTGAGACACCACAGCTGGAAGGGATATGCCGCCCATCCCTTGAGCTGGGTCTTGGATCCGCTGACGCGCCATTTGTATTCGTCACTATCGGGGTCCAGGGTCGCCCTTTGCTCATCCGTCATGCCGTTGTTGGCCAAGCCGTGCCAGCGTGCCCCGACGTTCCATCGTAGGACCGCTTCGATTGACCATGCAGCCTTTGCCGCATCGTTTTGTGTCAGCCGGTTGAGACCCAACCGTTTCTCTGGACGTATTGCACTCACAACCACCAAGATCATGAGATAGTCGTCTGCCTTGAGGCCACGAATGCCAACGGTCGAGATGCGAACGTACCACCTTAGACCGATGATGCCGAGACCGATGCCGAGCAGTGTGAAAGATTCTACCGTGAAGCTGTCACTCATCTTGCTCGTTCAGCGGTACTTATCGACGTCGTAAAGGGGAACATGATATGCCTCGTAGAGTCGCGGTGTCAGTAGGGAGATGGAAAAATAAGGAGGTCGTCAGAAACCCCCCGGGAGAATCGAGATCAGGCACGGCTACATTCTATTCCAGGCGCGTCAAAATCTCATTCCCGAGTAGTGGCACCACGCGTTGACGTTACTTCGTCGCCACTCTCGGTCTGTTGCAACTCGGCAAGAGTTTAAGTTGCGCATCAGCTTGCAGACAATTGGTCGCAATCGGAAGCCATCCCAGCGCTAACACGGATGGCTTCGAGACTGTAGCAAGCCCGGGTACCGGATGCAGCATGGATGACGGAATCCTTGGAGAGAGCTCTCCGGAATCGAAATTATTAGTATTGAGTTGCTTACTGAAAAGAAGCCCTCGAACTACCGCGGAGCTACTCCGTGTCTAGCAGAGCAGCCCCAGCATGTCTTCCTTTGCGGTCGTTCTCGCAACCCAGCTCTCGACTCTTTCCAACCCGTACATGACAGTTAGTAGAGTCTGCGCGAACTCGTCGACTTCAGGCGCCCTCGTGCACGTGAAGAGCTCACCACACTCGAGACTCGGGAAGAACAGGGGATCTTGCTGCTTGACCAACGTGGACCATGATACGGCCGAATCTGCCGCCCATATGTCGCGGCGTGCCGTAAATCTTAGCCCTCCGTTGCATTTGCTCCATCCTTGTTGGAGAGTCAAGTACATGCCCACGGTCATGGTCCCGAGCAGCCAGATCCGTCTCACGCTCTCCGCAACAATCCACATCCTCCAAAGACGTGGCGCCGCGTCTCCGTCAAAGAAGGCGTCCATCTCCGGGCCTTGTAGGTCCCGGTTGGCGGGATGGCCCAAGAGAGGGTGCGCCGCAGCTTGCAAGCCCCGAGCGGCGGATGTCCGTAGTTGGTCAAGCCAGCTCATGAATAACGGGATGTGTTTCTCGGCTTGGGCGCGAGTTCAAATTGGGGAAGAGAACAATGCCATGGCCAAGTGGACAAAGAGAGCCTGCGAGCGTGCCAGGTGTTGGCGTGTATCCAGCTCAGCGTCTGCAGATGAGGCTTGAGAGTCGACGAGAGACATGGCGTTAGCCTCGAGGATCTGGAAAACGAGCGTGTCGTTTGCGTCGGTCCGTGTGTTGTGCACTGCGATAGAGGCATATGCGTCGCGCATACACTGTGGGAGACCAGTCTCGGCGTATAATTGACGGTGGATGAACGGGTTGTGACCGTCACTAACCCATTGCTGCAGCCAGGCTTCGAGACGGTGGGTATAATTTGCAAAGACGACAGAGGAAAACGGTGGGATGTTTGCTGGAAGATGGGAGATGGTCCAGGAATCCGGATTGAGGAACCAATCACTATCAGCCGACGGTAAAGGTATCGGGATTGCCGAGGCGATTCCCTCGAGACGAGGATCGGGTGACTCAAGTTGAGGCAGCGGATCTGCATGCGCAAGCAATTGATCCAGGTTCGGCAGACTTGCCGGCTCAGTTCCGTGCAACAATGGCAGCTGTTGTGTGTCGGGCCCAGGCCTTCTCCTTCTCTGAGGATATCGACACTCGAGATCCAACTCGTCGCATCGGCCGCAGATGGGCTGGGATTTGTCGCACCGGCGCTTCCCTCTTGCGCAAGCATGGCACGCTTTGGACTTTTTGACGGCTCTCATTGCGGGTTAATGGATTGAATAGAGATAGATTCGTTGTTGTGAGTGCATTTGTCATCGCAAACGTTTGAAGTGCGGGTTCTGAGCGGCTTTGGTGCGGGCATTGTGCGGCATGGATCGATCTGAGGGAGCTCAACTACCTACCTACGTCATGAGCTCGATTGATCTGATGGCAATGAGTCTCAATTAACCCCCATATTTGAAGTGCCTAGACTATCTAACTGTTCATAAAGAAAAGAAAGCCCTATCGTAGGTATGTAAGACGGCGCAGTCATTTACGCACATCTCACCATTGCACCGCCACTCGAGTCACACATAAAGAGTCACCACTCGCCCACCCAACAAGAACCACCAATTAACCCGCACTCCTCAAACGACGAATTGAAGAAAAACACTTTACTTTGCAAAGTTCACAGGTGGGCTGCAGCGTTACTACCGGTAGTATGCTTATATGCATGAGAGCCAAGAGCAAAAAGTCTCCGCCATTCGCAGCAATACGAAGCCATATTCTTAATTGGGCAGTACGGCTCGCTCACTGCCGGGGGTGGAGAAATCGTGCCGTGTGAGTCAGCCCTGAAGTACGCCGTGAGTCCGTCCGTCTGCAAGTGCGAATAGTTTTGTGATCCTGGGGGAGTTGAGAGAAAATGCGTAGTAAATGATGGCGGGGACTATATAAAGTATTGGGAGTCGCTAGAGACTTCGCGGCCTTTTACAACACAAACTCACCACAACTACCATGATCCCCTCATCAACTGAGCAATACCTGCACTTCGGCTGCGTGCTCGCGAATATTGTATTCCTCTCTGGCATCGCAATAACTCACCACACTCAAGCTCCGAAAGAAAAGCCCATGATTCGTCCCAAGGCTCGAGTTGGCCTAATCGCCGCTCTCATTACCTCCTACCTCGTCGAGGCCTCGGTCACCGTTGCCCAGACACCTGCACCAGTCTGGCTCGAGGCGCGCCTCGTCCATTTACTCGTTTTGCCTCTCATATGGTCATTTATTGGCCTTCCGACTATCACACCGCGCCATCTCATAAGATGGGCGTGTATCATCACGGCTCTATTTGAAGCCTCCCTTCTCGCGCTCTCGAGTGTCCACTATGCTCGCGACTGGCAATGGATCGTGCAAGTGATTTGCCAGAGCATTCGGGCTTTACTTTTGATCTGCATCTTTGCAACTGAACCACGGCTTCGCATGGATATTGTCTGCAGCGAAGACGAGGCAGAGGAAGCCCGGCCCATGCTCCAGGGCCAACCCGAGGCCGACCATCCCCCCGATTATGGCAGTCGCACCCATTCGGGCGATCCCGACACGGGATCTGAAGCAACCTGGTTGGATGACGACGAAGACGACGAGGAGGACGCCGAGATGAAACGCCTTCGTGCTAAGAGACTCAAGGAAACCGGGGGCTGGTGGGGATACCTGAAGGACTTTGCCATCTTCATCCCGTACTTGATCCCGCGGAGAAACGTCAAGGTACAATTCGCCATATGCGTCAGCATTTTTGGCCTGGCAGGTACTCGAGTTCTGAACATTCTCATGCCTCGACAACTTGGTATCGTGACCGACCAAATCCTGCAGCACGGTACGCCCTACCAGGCATTGACTATCTGGCTGGTTTTGCGGTTGCTCAACAGCCCTTCGGGCTTAGGAATCATTATGGAACTATCCAAGATTCCCATTCAGCAATTTTCCTATCGCCAAATCTCCAACGCCGCCTTCAGCCACGTCATGAGCCTGTCCATGGAGTTCCACTCGGAGCGGGATTCGGCAGAGGTGATGAAGGCAATTGAGCAAGGCGAAGCGCTGACGAACATACTGGACACTGCCATCCTCGAGATCTTGCCTACCGTGGTCGACTGGATCATTGCAATGTGGCTCCTCTACTGGAAGTTCAACGTCTACTTGGCCCTGGCCATGCTGGTTGCCTCGGCGGCCTTGGCCGCCTTGGAGGTTACCACGTCGAGGTGGAACATCGAGAATCGACGCCACAAGGCCAAGGCGCAGCGAGAGGAAAGCCGGGTCATGCACCAAGCAGTCCAAGGCTGGCAAACCGTCACCTACTTCAACATGTTCACGTTCGAGAAACTGCGGTTCGGAAAGGCGGTGGAAGAGCGACTCACGGCGAACCGAAACTGGGCGAAGCGCGACACCTGGACCGAGGCAGCTCTCCAGAGCTTGGCGCCCTTTACCTTCTTCGCCATGGCGAGTCTGGCCATCTACGAAATATCCCACGGCATGGCGACGCCGGGAGACTTTGTCTTCCTGATCGAGTACTGGGAGACTCTGATCTGGCCTCTGCAGTATCTGTCCCAGAACTACCGCTATTTGATGGGAGATCTCATCGACGCCGAGCGGCTGCTGAAGCTGTTGCAAACGAAGCCCACAATCGTGGACAAGGAGGGCGCAAAGCCGCTTTCTCTAATGAAAGGGCATGTCGCCTTCGAAAACGTAGTGTTCTCCTACGACCCCAGGAAACCTGCCATCCAAGGCGTCGACATTGTCGCCAACCCGGGAGAGACGGTGGCGTTTGTTGGCGAAACCGGCGCTGGAAAGTCGACCATCCTCAAGCTGCTGCTTCGCTTCTACGATGTCGACTCGGGACGCATCGCAATCGACGGCCAGGACATTCGAGACGTGACGCTGAGCTCGGTGCGAGATGCCTTCGGAGTGGTTCCCCAAGATCCGCTCCTCTTCAACGCGTCAATCAAGGAAAACCTTCGATACGCTCGCCCTCTCGCGACCGACGAGGAAATCTACCAGGCTTGTCGCGCCGCGGCGATACACAACAAGATCCTCAGCTTCCCCAGCGGCTACGGCACCAAGGTGGGCGAGCAAGGAGTGAAGCTCTCGGGCGGCGAGATTCAGCGACTGGCGATTGCGCGAGTCTTCCTCAAGGATCCGCCCATTCTGATCTTGGACGAGGCGACGAGCGCCGTGGACACGGGCACGGAATCGGAGATTCAGCTGGCGCTGGATGCGTTGAAGAAGCAGCGGACGGCCTTCTTGATTGCCCATCGTTTGTCCACGGTGGTAAAGGCGGATCAGATTTTGGTTGTGCATGATGGGAGGGTTGTGGAGAGGGGAACGCATTCTGAGTTGATTCGGGCAAGGGGACGTTATCATGAGTCGTGGGCGAAGCAGGCTGGGGAGGTTATGGAGGCTAGGGAGATTGTCACGGCTGAAGAGTCACTACTATAGAGGTCCAATATACATTGGAAAGGAATTCAGAGATGATTTTAGATGTTAGACTTACCTAGGTACAAAAAGTTTCCATGTTTTTCAGTGACTTCTGCCTGAGCATTGATCCACGACGCATCGGATCTATCCGATAGAGCAAGTGAAGTCAGAATGCAACTCCTTGGAGAATTAGGCACACCAAGTAATGCGAATAAGAAAATTCCATTACCCGTTGGTTTTTCTTTATATTCCATATCCATGCCATTTCCGCTCGCTCACTCTATCCCATCCGTCGCCGGCATCTCTCCGAACCGTCGGCTCGCTGAGAACGGACTGCTCCGAGTCTCCGAACAGGGCCATCGGAACTCCGCTCAGTCGACCACGCGAGACAGGTTTCCGTTTAATAGAGTGTCGCCTGTGCTTCTAGGAGCTGCAGACATCACCAAATCATCACCCGTCCCATCAACGCCGCTACTTTGTCTTCCACCATGGCCTCGAAGCGCTCTCTCGACCTCTTGCGCCGGTTCACCGCGTGTGATGTAAGCGATGCCACTGATCCTGACCCTCTGCACCCCATTCCCGTTCCCTAACATGACCCAGATCGGCGACGCCCTCGTCAAGCTCAAGTATCCGTACGGCGGCTTCCTCGACGGCATTCGCATGTTCTCTCCCGGCCCGGACACTCGGGTTATCGGACACGCCGTCACGGTGCAAATGGTCGAAATGAGTGACACGTCGGCGCCGAAGCTGGACAAACACTTTGTAGACCACAACGAGGAGGGAGGCATCATGTACATCCAGCAACCCAAGGGCCTCTATTCGGCTTGCTGGGGTGGCCTCATGTCTACGCGTGCGAAATACCTCGGTGCCCAGGCCGCTGTGATTGACGGACGCTTGCGAGACGTGAGAGAGCACAACGAGTTTGGATTCCCGGTATGAGATCGTGAAGCACTGCATTCTCTCCCCCAAGTGCACGTCACAGGCTCAGCCGCGCTAATATTCACAATGTAGGTCTTTGCCGCCGGATCATCCATCTTAGGTTCCAACACATTCTCGCGCGGATCGAGAGTGAACGTCCCGCTGCAGTTCAAGGGCGACCTCTGGATCAATCCGGGCGACATCCTGGTCGGGGATGCGGATGGCGTGGTGGTGACGCCAGTCTCACTCATGGACCAGGTCATTGCGCTTTGCCAGGAGAGAGCCGAGGTTGATGAAAAGTTCTTCGTCGAATTGCGCAAAGGGGGGTCGATGACCGATCTGATTAAGAATGTGCGAAAGGATAAATAATGTCGACGAGTAGACCGGCGGCTATGTAGGATAGGCAATCTCACAAACACTTCGCCCGACCACTGCGAGCAATTGCCATTTTAGTACCTTCACCACTTCTATGCACAGTTGACGGCCGTCTAGGAACTCCTCAGAAGGGAGGATGCTCTCGTGTTGGTTTTAACTTATATCCAATGGATGCATCCCGAATATCCTGTCCTCGAATCCTCTTCTCTCTGAGCGCCCTAGATGAACTCTACACGTGTGTTCAACACCCCATCGAGGACGACAGCTTCCCCACGGCTAGCCAAGCCACCTCAGTTCATGCAGATGGAACGGAAGACAGATATTTCCCCCACGACACTTACATTGAAGTCATCCCGAGGCTGATTGTTGCATTCGTCATATTTGTGGTCTTGAACATCGCTGCCATTGTCAAAGAACGAACAAGAGTCTACGAATTTCCGCCCGATGTTCGACAACGTCGCATCTGGCGCCTCAAGCTGAAGATCAAGTATCAAACAACAATGCTCATATTGCAGCCATTGCAAAGAGTGTTGCCCGTACTCACGAGATGAATTTGAACAAGCAGGGAATGCTATCGCTCACCTTCAGCGACCCTGCCGACTATGACAAGATCAAGGAAGGGGACGTGATCAATCTTCTAGATGTTGATGATCGACGGACGGATCGCGATGGACTGGGAAGCTCAACCACTCATATCACGCGCACCAGATCC
>JAMQMW010000321.1:0-16588 GCA_024115155.1 Thelonectria blattea
GAGAGGGAAGCCGGGAATCAGCGTAATCAGGTCCCTTGTTCCTTGTAGGTGGAGAAAACACTGAGAAACCACCCCGGACTATCATGCAGATATCGCTTCAACCTTCCCCGAGTTTGGGCGGTCGCGAGGTTTGCCGATGATTGGGGACTGGGATGGGCAAACCGGTTCGTGGTGTTGGGTGATGGTTGTGATGATCCTTGACAGAGAGGGCTCTTGAGTCGCGTGGGTTATGATATTACCTGGTTCTCTATACGTACCTACACGGCCGTGTCTTAATGCCCTTGCTCCCTTCCATCCCCTCGGTACGATTCTCTCCTCACTCATCCCGCAGAAATGGCTGCAGCTGATGATAGGATGGCCATTGAGCCAAAGGAGACGACAGCCGTCCCTTTGGATGTATTGAATCAAGACACCAACAAGAAGGAAAAGACAACACACGACAATGACAAGGACAAAGAGAACGTCCTCGAAAGCACCAGCCTGGAAGCGGGCAAGACATACTACAGCAAACTCTCCGTCTGGCTCATGATTCTCTTCTCCGGTCTCGCCATTGGATCCGACGGATAGTAAGTCCTCCCCCTATCCCAACACGTCCATGGCTCACACACTCTAGCAACGCAGCCGTCATAGGCAACGTCGAACTCCTCCTCGCAATCCTCTACCCCGAAGCCCTCACCAGCTCCATCTACACGCGCCTCAGCAACGCCTTCCTCGTCGGCATGATCGTCGGCATGCTCTTCTTCGGCGTCGTCGTCGACCAGCTCGGCCGCAAGACCGGCGCCGTCTGCACCACCGTCCTCCTCGTCGTCGGCATCGCCATGTCCGCCGCCGCCCACGGGGCTCACGCCGACGCCACGGGAATGTTCTGGATGCTCATCGTGGCCCGGGGCGTGGCCGGTGTCGGAGCGGGGGGGGAGTACCCCGTTTCCGGGGCGGGTGCCGTGGAGGCTACGGATGAGGACCACGCGTATAGGAAGAGGAGGGGGTTCATGTTTGCCATGTTGGCGGATTTGCCGGCTTCGTTGGGGTATGTCTGGGGCGGACTGGTGCCGCTGCTGCTGCTCTTGTGCGTCGGCCAGAAGCAGGACAAGTATAACATCGTGTGGCGCGTGTCTTTCGCTCTCGGGGCTATCCCGCCGCTCGTCATCTTCTGGTTCCGGCTGCGCATGGCCGTCGCCACGGCGTATCGCAAGTCGGCCATGCGCAAGCAGAAGACGCCCTACTGGCTGGCCCTGAAGCGCTACTGGCGTCCGCTGGTGGGAGTCGCGGCGTGCTGGTTCTTGTATAACTGGATTTCCATTCCCTTTGGGATCTTCAGTTCTACCATCATGACCCGCGCGGGCGTTGGCGATAGCCTGGTCAAGAACTTGGGTTGGGGGACGGTGATCAACTGCTTCTACATCCCTGGGCCGTTTATCGGGGGGTATCTTTCCGACAAGATTGGGCGACGCAAGACTATGGCTCTTGGGTTCAGTCTGCAGGCTATCCTTGGCTTTGTTCTCGGAGGTGCCATGGGTCCTATCCAGGACATCTTCCCGCTCTTTGTCGTCTTGTACGGCGTCTTCCTAACCCTGGGCGAAGTCGGACCCGGAAGGTAAGTCTCCATACCTATGTAACTTGGGTCAAGAAACACGCCTAACACCCCTCAGCACCGTAGTCCTCCTCGCATCAGAGTGCTTCCCAACCTCTATCCGCGGCCAGATGCTCGGCTTCATCGCCGCCTGGTCCAAAGCCGGCGCCGCCATCGGCACCCAAGTCTTCACCGCCATCCTCAACTCGTACGACGACGAGCACGCCTCCAAGGGCAACCAGACGGCCTTTCTCATCGGCTCGGCCTTTGCCGTGCTGGGCGCCGCCATCGCCTGGTTCGTGATCCCCGACGTCTCGAGGAGGTTGGAGGACGACGATGCCGCGTGGAAGGTGTACTTGGCTGATCACGGGCGGGATGCGACTTGGGGAGATTCCGAGACGAAGGACCCGACGGGCGTGATTATGAATCGTTCGGGGAATTAGGCGGTGGTGTTTGTGTGAGAGGGATTTTGGTGGTCCAGATGGGGGTTCGTAAACGCAGGGAATGGTTGAATGATTGCTTCGTTTGCGTTGCCTACGTTCTCGCTTCCTACTGTTTGGCTAGCTGTGTGAATGGTCGCGACGATGACTTGAAGATGGATTCGACGACATGTCACGAGTAAGTCTCGGCGACACCTGATGAATGTGTCTATGGTATTCGGTAATTGTGACTTGTGTCTGTGGTATCTGGTGGTTGTGAACTATGTATGTCCGTGGTGTCTGGTGGTTATGAATCATGTCTGTGGTGTCTGGTAATTGTGACTTGTGTCTATGGTATCTGGTGATTGTGTATCGTGTCCGTGGTGTCTACTACTTGGCACATTGCCTCCATCACCGCCTCATACCGTTTGCCCAGCGTCGTGGATTGTCCAGGCGACATCAGTCACAATCGGCCCCCATAACCATCCATAAGACTCCATGAACCGCAAGGCACGAATGGCCACGTCTACCTGACCGGCCTTCAAACCCGCCCGCTCTGGCTCGCGAAGCCAGTATTTGTCCCTGACTAAGTTCTTCTCATGGAATCTCATCCGACGCAATCGCGCCCGTTCCACGAGGGAACATCCTCCCGCCCTCCCAGGAACTGGGCGGCGATGGGCGAGCAAAAGCCTCCTCCATCCCCCAAGAAGAGAACACCGACCTCTCTCCCACGTAACGCCTCGGGTCGCCCTTCGAGCGGCCGCATGAATGATGATCACGCTGTCGCGCCTTGACAGGCTCGTCCGACAGGCCTGGTGCGCCTGTACCAGACGCCAGCATAGGCTCCGCGCAGGCGCCCGGCAGTTCAAGAGGGTCGACAGTTCAAGAGGCCCGCCAAGCTCTAGATCGAGACATCTCGGGAGCCAAGCCCCTTAAGCGGTCGGCGCTCCAGGACGCACACAAATCAGGGCAACAAACCCAACACCACTTCAGATGGCTCTGCAACAACCGCCACCGCAATACTGGCGTATAGGGGTATGCAATTCAAGGATCCAAAACGGTCGAGGAGCTACTTCCATTCCCATCTATGAGATCACTTTCAGAAACCCCATCCTGCTCGTGTCGCCAAATGGCTTGACCCTTCTTGCGACCAGTCTGCCATTGTGGAATCTCGGTCGTTTGGAAATGTTTGCCTCGGCGCAAACGAACATTCGCCAACTTGAGCTACGCCTTGGGCGTTTGTTCAAGTTACGATCCTGGCGTCAGCGTCGCGCACTATTGTTTGCCTGCCTACCTACCTTGAGTACTAGGTATCATAACCCGGAGGTCGCACTATCGTAACGTGCAATTGCTACCCTGTAAGATGGCATCAACCTCGTGTGGCTCGAATTCTGCGGTGATATTGGGGTGATCGAGTGGGAAGGTCTGTAAGTATTCGGCTAAGATATTGGCGATATTGGAGGGTTGCCGGCATACCGAACGGCCGGTCCAACACAGTTAACACCACATAAACGTAAATTCATACGTTGGCCTACTGCCGAAACGTGTTACCAAAAGAGACAAATAAGGGTCAACCTATCGCTGATGGCATTGGAGAGCAACTAATAGTCGGCCTACTGCTGATGGTGTTGGCGAAGAAAATTAAACAGTTGTATGCGTCGAATCCAACAGTTGGCCTTACTGCTGATGATGTTGGTTGACGACTATGGATAAATGTATGGTTGCACGCCGTGTGCCAAGTCTTTTCTCTCTTCTTCCGTTTTGGTACCTGTCACTAGGTACGTGGGTAAATACGAACGCTGGAGATCTACACATATAATAACACCTCTTACTTTTACCAAGCAAGACAGGGAAACGAGTGTAATTTACCCATGAATGTGAACCCAAGCCTGACTTAAGACGACCAACCTCGGGCACACAATACTTCTTTTGTACCAAGCTATTCTTTTGGAAGCCATCTCTTGTCTCGTGAGCTCCTTGAACGCCAAAACCCCATTAAATCCCAGGCCGTAACTTCATGCTCGCTCCCTTGGTTGCCGTCCCGTCTTCTACGAATGCGCATGCGGGTTGTTGGCGAGCCCAGAGCTGGCCGCGCTCTCGCCGACCTTGACTTCTTCCTCGGGAACGCCCACGCCCACGCTGCCCGCGACGCTGGCCAAGCTCTGCGTCGTCATGCCTCGCTCGCGCGGCTCCGGGCGGACTGGCACCCCCTCGCGAGGCCCGGCAATGCTGACCCCGCCCGTCGGAGCAATGTTCATGCTGGCCGTGGTGCTGACGCTCTCGCTCCTAGGTCGGCTGACATCGCTGGCCCTTCGCTGTCGGACCTGTCTCTCCAGCTCGCGAATGCGTCTCTTCAGCACGTCGTTCTCTCGCTTGGCCGTCTCCAGCTCCTGTCTATAAAAGGCAGTCTCTTCGTATCTCATAGTCGCCGGCATAATACCGGGGCTCAGCTGCTGCTCGCTCACGCTCCCGCTGCCAGGGGTAGCTCCGACGGAACTAATAGGAGCCGAGGTCGGGGGAAACCTCTGGTGCAGGAAATAAGCCGACGGGTCGAGCGAGTGCTGGGGACCGGGCGAGTTCGTCTGGCTCTGAGGCGAGGCCGAGCTGTTCTGTCGCGAAAGGGGGATGCCTTGCACGGGGCGCGGGGCGTGGATTCGTGCTTCGTACGACGAGGAAAGCGGGGGCTGGGCAAAGCCCTGAGACGTGGTCGACGAGGTTCGGTTGTGCTGGCGAGCCGTGGGGATGGAGAAGCCCGATCCCGAGAGCAGGTTTTGTTCGGCGGCGGGTTCGTGTGCCGAGTTGGCGACGGATGTGGACGACGTGTTGGATACGACCGAGGCGTTCTGGGCGGCCCGAAGCATGGATAGCTCGCGCGTCAGGCGGTTGACCTAGCACGTGTCAGCGACTCACGACGGGCTCAGGCATAGCCGACGCGACGGGACTCACGACGGCCTCCTGCTCCTTCTCGAGCTGGAGATGCAGCTCCGCGGCCGTCAAAGGCCGAGGATGTCGCAGCGGGCCAGGACCAGGCCCGACTCCAGACTCGACGTTCAAGCTGTGAGGCGGCGGCTGCGAGGCCGTCAACTGAGGAGACGGAAGCGACGGGCTCTGCGACTGATTCATGGCGTTCTGGTTCGACGGAAGGATATTGAGCGAAGGCGAAGCCGTCGGAGGCTGGGCGGTGGCCGCCTGGTTCGTCATTGTCGTCGACTGTCGGCGAGATGCGGCGAGGGGATGCGGCGATGGAGGGACCGAGTTCAGATCCGGCATGGTTTTGGAAAAACGAAGGGCAGTCTTTGTTTACCTTTGTCTAAAATATGCGAGTCGGAAGGATCGAACAAGGTGGAGGAAAAAAGAATGGTGGTGTTGGTGGTATGAATGATTCCCGCTCCCCCCCTTTGTCTGGCTGTTCTAGCGGATGTGCGGGGTTGGTTCCGTAGCGGCCAACTCCACTGGGCTGCGACGGATGGTGACGGGTCCCGGGCACTAAATCCGACCCGCGGGTGAGGATGCAGTCGTGACGTCGATCAAAAGTCATGGATAACTCCTGCATGCGCGCCGTGTTTACCTGAGGCATAAAGGAGGGAAATGAGCATGAAGGACTGATAATATAATGGTCTTCCATAATCATGGGAATAAATTCCAATCAACATCTGGAACAAGATACGAACATCTCGCTAACTTGTAATGATGGTGACCACACCAATCTTACTTAACCTCTTTGCCTCTCTCCATGTTGATCTGAATCATGTAACCGAGTTAATGACGGCATGACTCTCGACGCCAACAGTACGTCAGCATACCGTCATATTTCATCTGTCTCTGGGGAAGCTATCCGTATATAACATGGACATTTATAAACCCATGAAGATGATTTATTGACTATAACATTGCATTTTCATCCCTCGGGTACATAACCTCCAGTTTGTACATCTTCTGTTCAAGCACGGCCCCACACAAGCTTCATCACCCGCATCACAGCATCAGCCATCATGCCCGAGGGAAGAGAATCCCCATCTCCTTCACGCCAATCTGGCAAGCAACTTCACGACCCTACCGGCTCGGGCCAAGGTCTCAAAAAGGCTGAAAAGGCCGATCCCAGGGCTCAACTCGAGGTACATTGTTCCCGTCGCTGTTGCCTTGCCCAACTAACAGAGTCGCCTACCCTAGAATCTCGAGTCGAACCCGAAGAGGCACATCATGGACGATGCACGAGAAAAGATGTTTGCAAAGACCGAGCGACAGAATAAGTAAGCGAGGAATATCATGGGAACATCAGATAGCAGAATGAAGATAGTGTATACACGAGTCGTGGTTGATGATGAATCAATTTCCTATCGTAACGAATTCGCAATCCTAAACATGCATAATACGTGACTTCATAATTGGACCTGCAATAACCAGCCTCTCAAACATCTCCAAGCACCCAATCAACTCAAAACTAAGCCTTCTCGTCGGTCGACTTGACAGCTGGGGTAGCCTCGGGAGGCTCAGTCGTGGAGGGTGCGCTGGGAGGAGCGGCAGTAGTCGAACCAGCCTCGGTAGCCTCGGCAGCCTTCTCGCCCTCAGTCTTCTCCTTCTCCTTTCCAAACACCTTCTCGAGACCGGAAGCCTTGTACGCACTTCCGCCGTGGGCCTCCTTCTTCAACTCGGCCAACCGACGGGCTTCGGCGTGCACCTCCTGAACCTGGCGGCTGCCCTCGGCGTAGAACTCGACGAGCTTCTTGCCCGTGGGATGGCTGGCAGCCTTCTCAAAGTACGAGTTCAGGCCGAGCCAGAGGGTGTTGGCGCGCTGCGAAATGCCGTAGTTCTGGTCCGTGGCGCGGGCGCGGTCCGTGGCGTGGTACTTGGTGTCGAGGTTGTTGAGCGTGGTGACGAAGCGGTTGGACACCTTGTGCGTCGAGTCGAGCTCGATGGCGCGCTGGATGGCGGCGTCACCGATGACGTAGCCGTGGGCCAGGTATTCCGCGAGGATGCGCGCCCGGGGCTTCTCCTCTTGCGTGATTTCGTCCGAGTCGCGGTCGGCGTTCTTGGTGTAGTGCGCCGAGTCGTCCTCGGTGTCGGCGCCGACGCCCGTGACGGAGAGCTGGTTGGGGCCGAGCTGGGTGTTGTGCAGGAGGAGGGCCGTCTTCTTAGCCGTCTCCTTTTCGAAGGTGACTTCGGCCGACTTGGTCTCGCCCTCGGATGTGACCTTGAGGTCCGAGATCTTGCCGCTGGGGAACGGTTAGCAGGAGCTTGACACGGGATGGCGTTTGTCTTCGTACCAGAAGCTGAAGAAGTCCTTGATCTCGGTATCGCTGGTCGCGGGCGCGATGTTCTTGACGGTGACTGACGTGTTGGAAGCCATGTTGTTTGTGTGAGGGGTTGATGGTGTGATTATTGTTGATCGGGTAGAAGAGTGAAAAGTAGGGAAGGAATAGGGTGAGATATCTTTCAAAGGATAGAATAGAGATACAGGTCGGATGAAATCTGGAGGCGGAAACAGCGCGTGGGCTTGTTTTGTAGGAACCTGATTGTGATTACGTCGTCAGTAGGTCTGTTGAGACAAGTGCGTGGTGAAACCTGAGAGGGAGCTGGTGCGGGGCATTGGGCGACGTCATCGACAACAGGGTGGCGCTATTGGCTGAGCCCCTCCAAGTGTGGCTGTGCTGCAGGGTGCTAATGCATTGGATGACTTGTGCGTGCTTGTGCATGCTTGTGCATGGAGCGGATAGGAGGATACATTTCGCTGACCGCTGTTTCTCGCAACGTGCCCGTCATTGGAGGTATCGCACAAACACAAAACGCGAACAAGGCTGTGAGACGAGGAGACTCGAAACGAGTGCCTGGAATTTAGTGTGGACGTATCCTTGCTGGATTGGGAGAAGCTCTCAGGAACGCCTACGTAGATATTGTGGCGAAGACGGCGGATGAACCATGATTGACATGTGAAGAGGACGTGACAGGTTGTATCTTGGCCTGTCAAAGGTGGGAGTTGCCGTTTTCTTAAGATGCTGCCTGCGCTCGTCAACGTCACACGCTCTTGACGCAAGACGAGGTTCCAGAGAAGCAAGCGTCTGATGCAGAAACCGCGTCAGCATTCCAGTCAACCAGCTTCCTGATCTTTTGTCCCTGGGCAGACAGACAGACTGGTATGCTGACACCGAGTCCAAGCAATTAACCATGGAAAATGTGAAAAAGTCAAGTCCCTCGATTCCAGCTTTTCGGAAACTCGAAGCCATTCCCAGCCTCCCCCTCCAAGTGGCTTACACTAACGAATCTGACAGACGGACAAGAACTTCAGCAAAGAAACCAAGGGAGGCCCGCACCATCCTTGCCATGATCCATCATGTGCCGGCTCGGTCCTGCTGCAGCATCGGCTCGCAAAGATGGCCCATGGGAAGAAAAAAGACTCGCGCCCCCCGGCTCACGCGATCGATTCCTCATCAGGTCAGGCTCGGGGCTAAAAGATGGGCTATCCCGTCCTGTTGAAGCAGTTGGGGCCACAGAGGCAAAAAGACCGCTGAACTTGCGAACTTCTAACAGACACGGTGAAGAAACAGAGCGAGGCCAGGGTTTGGCCGTCCAATCCCAGCCTCATCTGACGAGCTCAATGCGTCCCAACATGCATGAGGCCACAACCGCTTTGCCCCCCAACGCTAAATGAAACCCATCAATTTCCTTGCATTGAGAGGGCAGCTATCTCGTATCTGGAATTCATCGTCCGTGGTCATGTCACGGTCAGCTATGCGGTCAAAGCCTCTCGCCTCTTCTCTCGAGACGGACCCCTCCCCGCACGCCGGCTATTAATACCTGGCGAGCGCACACCGCGAGACCCCTTGTCTCTGCATGCATTTCTCGTGGCCCTCCTCCGAGAGGTGACGGCAGTTGTTGAGGATTCTTCACCGTCTCAGATCCAGCCCCCATCGTTGCGAAGAGTCTTCCTTTGGTGCCTTGAATACCTGATAAGAGTCGGCAGGACCGATTGAGCTGTCAGGTAAGAGCAATTGTCTTTGATTCCATTTCTCACTCTCGCTTTGTGCCGGTCGCGTGCCCCAGCGAGAGAAATGGCCGAGTTCAATCGACCAGACACAGGCTGACTCGGTCCAGAACATGCTCGTCAGCGGTCTACATCCTACCAGCTACATTAAACGAACAGGATGATAATATTGCTCGGACAGGTCCGCGAGTTGCGGTATCTTCGCGAGGAGACCATCCTGAACATTGTCTGGATCGGTCTCCTCAGCGTGCAAGCCTTGATGATCATCAGCCTCGCCATTATGGGCGTCATCAGGCGGATCAAGGCAAAGCGCATGTTCAAGAACATGCAGTACATGAAGCTTCAAATCTTATAATCGAGCCGAACATCACCCCGGCAATGACTACATCACCCGTCGCCACGTCGACGCCAAAGGCTCGCGTCTCAAAACGCGGCAACGCCCATGGCAACATATCAAACAACAACCGAGCAAGGACCACAGCACCCGAAGACGGCATGAGCAGGAGGACATGAGATCACGAGACCAGGAGAAAACAGAAGAACAGGAGCATAGCAAGAACAGGACCTTGATTGGGCGGAACAAGCCCTCGGTGGGGGAGGAACAAGGCTGCTGTTCCGCCGAACAAGCCCAAGTGTTGGCGAGAACAGTAGCAAACGTTCATTGAACATACGAACAGCCTTCTCTCAGATCCAATACAGATTAAACCTTTTTTCCCGTGAAGCTCCGTTTCTTTCTTTCCTCGTCAACCTCACGCAAAGAAGTTCCCAAACCTCGAGATCATCAAAACACCTCAGCGGCATCGCGCTTTCATCAGAATTACACTCCTGACTACTTCCCAACCCGACTCTGAACAATCCCCATCAAATCCACAGAGTTCCGGGGTTCAGGAAAGATGCTTCGCTGGCCCAGCCGATGGGAGCCTCGTCGGCCTGACGAGTCTCCCACTCGAGGTGCAAAGCGCACTCACTCCGTCTTTGACATCTCGGCCGACGATGCTACTGATCGATTCCGACCCGAGCACTGTCCCAGCTGTGGCGTGAACACCAGCGGCTCAGGCGATACCGGCTATCTCTGCAACGTCTGCAACCAATACAGCCGCATCGAGATCCGCCTCGCTTTCCGCACCGCGGCGTCTAGAATCTGCTGCGCGTGCGAGAAACCTCTCACCGAAGAGGAGCGTCTGGCCCAGTACTACGTCTGCAAGGAGTGCAACCCCTTCGACCCAGAGATGCAGCATGTCGCCGACAGACAAACCGTTGTCGGAGTTCGAGGTGCCGCGTGCCGCGTGGGCTGCGCCCAATACGACAAGAGCCTCAGCCAGATCCTGTTTGAGCGGGGATGTTGCCGAAGCTCCTTTTGCGGAAAGCAGATGACCATGTCCGACTTCTACGACGAGACACTCACTGCGCCCTACCGCTTCACTGCCTGCGAGGCGTGTCGCGAGCAACTCATTCAGAACGGCATGCAGGAACTCGGACGAAGACTTACCACGGATCCTATCCCCAAGCATCTCGTCGACGTTCCTTGCACTCCAAAGATCTCTTCTCTCGAGGAGTCCGGTGCCGAAGTGGCCGGACTTGAGCGCTTGTCCCTTGACGACAACTCCGCGACTGAAGCCAACAACTAGAACTCCACGGCCGAAGACTCGCCCCCACCCGAGTACGTCAACACCTGGGATCGCTCTGCCGAGGACCCCAATGCCTTTCTCTACGCCGACCCGTCTCCCTTTGACAATGAGCAAACTTGGGCTGCCGATCTTGTGCGCCCTCGCGAGCCAGGCGATGGATTCGTCCAGCACCAGCATGACGTCGAATGGGCCTCCGAATCTGTCGTTTCTCGTGAATCCTAGGAGGAATTTACCGATGAAGAGGAATCTGGTGAAGAGTCGCCAACGGGAACCGTCATCGTGGCCGAGTACAGCGACAGCGAATATGACGAAGACGAGGAGATGTCCGACTTTGAAGTCGACTCCAACGGCCCAGATATCCCAGAGCACTTTATCGAGCACTTCCTCGATGAGCTAGCCGAGCAGAACAACAACAACAACAACACTCCTGCTCGCAGCAGCCAACTCAACTCTGAGTCTAGCCTCCCAGACTACACCAGCGACAGCGAAGACGGCAGAGCTCCCTTGCCTCGTCAGCCCGTTCGAACTCCGTACGTCCACAATCTTGGCTTTCACATCTACGTCGATGATCCGCTCGCGTTCTACGACGACGACGCCGAGTCTGAGTCTGAAGGCTCTGAACAACTCCGTCCCCCTCTCCTAGACGTCACAGACTGGTGGATCCGCGGTGCCGTCCAGTACAACATTCAGTACCGAAACCGTCTTCGAGAGCGAGTCGATGCCCTCGCCGACGGTGGTGACGAGGACGACTGGCAGCCCTATGCACCTATTCGGGGTGGTCGGTTCCTTGTCGTCGGCGATCAAGGGGAATATGGTGATGATGACATTGAGAGCGAAGGTGATCTTGCGGACCTTGCGGGCCAAGAGAACCGCTCTCCTATGAACTAGGAGTAATCCGCGCCCCATTAATGCCAAAGTAAGATCCTACTTTGGTCCCTTTTTTAGTAATATGTCAACTAATGAGTCTTTCCAGCAAACCATACAACTCTGGCAGATTCTTCGCACAATAGAACGAATCATGGGCAAACCAAAACAAAAAAAACTATAGTGCTCATCGCTGGCAACTTGACCACTCTACCACACTCTCTTGCATCCGACAGCCGATAGACTCCAGTATCCGAGCTGGATCGCAAAAGCCATCTTGACGCTATCGATGCTCCCAACCTACCACTTGAGAGAGTGAGCCTCCTGACCCCAGTCACTCCTTTAAAGACTTTTCTTTTGTCGAACTTTTCGTCTTGACAATTCCACTCTACTGTCTTTTTTCGGAGTTGGGGAATATGGGTTTTTCTCGAGGACGATTTGTTCGACGTCTCTCTGAGAACACCAAAAAAAAAAGACAACCATTGCTGGGCTTGGCCCGCTGACGGCATACGATGCCGTTGGGGACGAGGGGACGAGGGGACGAGGCACAAACAAAAACAACCACTTTGCAGGGGGAGGCTGTTCATCGTGAGGGGATGTGAGGCTGAGGATGTGAGGACGTGAGAGTCGAGGATGGAGGTGACGTGAAGGAACCATGATTGAGGGATTGCCGTGTCATAAAATGACTTCTGCAGCTGGTGACAATGGAAGGGTGATTTGGGTGACCCGTGTGATTCCCAGTGACTTGTGACCTGCCTTGCTCTGCGTAGAATGTGATGTATATGTCTGCCGATGTTGCTCGTAGAATTGGCTGGTAGAGAAGCCCCTTTCTCTCTAACCAGTGTATCCAGCTTACGACAAGGTAACTTTGTTCGCAGCTATCGTTTGATACACAATACCTGGGGTCGCTCCGAAAAGTTAGAATGCGAGACTCAAACCTCTTGAAGGCGTTTCTAGGTTGTAGTGGCACTGGCATTAAAGGTATCTTGGTATGCTCAATCTCATTGCTACCTAACGCTGGCCGAGCCAAAGTCATGCTCTTCATTTCATCTCAGGGACGGAATAGCCATTGAGTTATCCACTCAACTGAATAGAACACCTCCCACCCAAGGAACAGTGTCTCACTCCTGGGAACCCTCCCCTTAGACGTCGACGTCGAATGCCTCACTCATACGAACCACTCCATCGACCAAACCACTCCCACCTAATACAACGGCATAGTCCCCTCCGTCCTCCTGAAAGCCTCCTCCAACATGCCCAACCCCTCCTCCATCTCCCCCTCCGTAATCGTAATCGGCGGCGCAATCCTGAACGCCCCCCCAAAACTCGGATGACTACTCAAGTTTGCCCAAACCCCCAACTCGTAAGCAGCATCCCCGATCCTCTTGGCCAGCTCCAGCGCCGGCTCCTTGGAGACCCGATCCCCGACAATCTCCACGCCCGCCATGAGACCCCTGCCCCGGACGTCGCCGATGCAGCCGTAGCGAGACTGGAGCTTCCGGAGACGGTCGTGGAGGAGGGCTCCGCGGGAGCGAGCAGCGGCGACGAGGTCGTCTCGGAGGACGATTTCGAGGACTTTGTCGCCGACGGCGGCGGGGAGGGGGTCGTTGACGTGCGTGGTGTAGAAGCAGTAGTCTCTCTCGATGCAAACACGCTCAATCTCCTCGCTAGTGACGACAGCGCTCAGGGGAAGCCCGTTTCCGAGAGTCTTGGACAGGGTGAGGATATCTGGAACGACGTCCTCGTGGTTGATGGCCATAAAGTCACCGCACCTCCCCACGCCCGTCTGCGCCTCGTCGACGATGAGAAGCATGCCTCGATCCCGACAGTGCTTCTGTAGAGCCTTGAGATACCCATGAGGCAAGACGTGCATCCCCGCCGAACTCTGGATGCACTCGACGATGCAGGCGGCCAGCGAGCCGCACGATTGCATGTCGATCAGGCGCCACCCGTACTCCATCTCGGCCTCCCAGTCGTACGTCCCGTCCTCCTTGCGAAAGACGGACCGGTAGGCATTCGGCGCGGGAAGCATGAGCGTCCCGGGAACCAGAGGACCCTGGCCCTTCCGACCAAAGTGGTACTGCGCCCCGAGGGCCTGGGCGGTAACTCCGTGCCAGGAGGCGCCGAGGCCGACAACTTCGAATTTGCCCGTGTGGACCTTTGCCATCTTGATGGCAGCCTCGTTGCTCTCGCCGCCGGTCGACAAGAAAAAGGCCTTGTCCAAGCCGGCGGGGAGCGCGGAGCAGAGACGTTCGCCGAGGGAGATGACGGGGGGCGAAACCATGCCGGAGAACAGGTGGTCGAGGTTGGAAGCGTGATCACTAATGACCTTGACGATTTCTTCGTGGCCGTGGCCCAAGAGACACGACATTTGGCCCGAGGTCCAGTCGAGCACCTTGTGGCCCGAGGCGGTATAGACGTACAAGCCGCGGGCGCCGACGATGATGTCCTTGTGGAACTTGGTGCCGTAGTTGAGGAGGTACTTTGCCGATTTCTCTTGGTAGTCGTCTTGGTTGATGTCGTTGTACAGGTTTGGGGGCTCCTGGGTCTTGTTGGTAGGAAGCGGGTGAGAGGTGCCCTCGGGGATTGCGCTGGGAGCCATGGTTGGATATATGTGTAAGTGAGAAGAGTGAAGAAGCAGAGAGAGCAGTCGACGGCAAGGCGAAAGATGAGATGTAGACTGAGGAGAGGTAAGGGAGAAAGAGGAAGTAAGAAGAGAAGAAAAGACTCAAGGCGATGACGACGACTAAATACTCGTCTTGTCGTGAATCTCTGCGCATTTCATCCCGTGTTCCCCCGCGGCCAACTTTCCCGCGGGAAGTCAACTCCATCTCACCAAGCACCCTGCCACGAATCCCACAAACTCGGAAAGAACTGATCAATCACGGAAACATCAGGCAGAATCAACTCCCCCCCCTCCTCAACCCCCTCCATCCCCCCATCCTCCACCGGTCCCAAGTTCGCCAACCTCTCCACCATCTCCCCGTGCTGCGCGAGACACACATCCCCCAAATCCCAACCACTCCCGTCCCGATGGGCGCGCAAAGCAGCCATCAGATCCCTCGCTATTCGGACCGAACCGCTCCGTGCGAGGCCACCTTCTGGAGGTGGTCCCTTTTCGGTTTCCAGCGCGCACCGGAGGAGGAAGCTCGCCGCGGCGGGGAAGGAAAAGGCGCCGCTGGGGAGCCAGAAGTCGGCGAGGTGCGAGGGCTGGAGCTCTTGGGTGAAGAGGAGCATTTCTTCCGAGGTGCGGCGGGCTTGGAGGTGGCGGTTGAGGAGGTGGGTGGTGGTGGTTTGCTTGTCTTCTTCGAGGGAGATGCGCTCGAGGAGGAGGCGGATGGTGAGGTAGGCGAGGCGAAGGTTGGGGGCGCCGGGGATGTCGAGGTTGGTTCCTCGGATGATTATTCGTCGAATGGGTTCGTCTAGGTTGTCGATCCAGTTGTTTAGAGCGAGTTCGATGTGTGTGGTGGTGGTTCTTGGTTCGTCCTGTTCAAAGTGGTGCATGTGTCTGAGATTCAAGTCCAACACATCAGTCAACTCAACGAGGGCGATATACACAGAAGCCATCCGCATCTTCTCCCCCGGCGATCCTTCCTCGCACAAGAACTCCAGCGTCGGTCTCGGCACATCAAAATGCCCCCTCGAGATATGCGGCGGCGTCCCGTGAGCCAAGCTCGTCCTGAAATCGCATCTCAGCATCGTTTCCGGCAACTCTTCAGACCAACGTACCACTTATCGTGAACCCAGAGAGCCCACCAGATCTTGAGCCTGAGCTTCTTCTCCCACGTCGGAATCTCCCACTGCATCGGGTCGTGGTGCAAGCCGAGCGAGTGCGACATGGCCACGGCCGAGCCCAGGAGCACGCCGTTGCCCATGAGCGACGTGGTCGGACGTCCGCCGACGTTGAGCAGGATGGCCTCGACCATGGACATGCCCGGCGAGAGGTGGAGTTCCGAGTAGGTGGCTTCGTTGGCGAGGTTCCAGATGAAGCGCTTGTCGGGGCATCGGTGCTGGGATAGGACGGGGGAGCTGTCCCAGAAGGCGAGGGAGTGTGCGTACAGGCAGGAGAGAAGTGCGGGTGATATGCCGTCTTTGTGTTCCCGATATTGTTTGCGGAATGAAGACTCGTCGAGGAGGGGGAAGCACACGTTGACCTTGTTGAAATACCTGCACCACGTCAACACTTGCTCTTCCCATCCATCCACATACATGCCACTAACAGGTCGACGACATGGCTCTCAAACGGCTCGAGCAGCTTCTCAATCGTCTTCAGCTTTTCCGCAGACGGACTCCGATTCACCGTCAGACCCAGCGGCCGCTTCCGAACCGTGGTGAACAAGACGGGCTTGGATCGGCTCCCCGGCATGGGAACCATCAGTCGCGATGCTCGCGTCGCTCCGGGCATGAAAGACAGGTACTCGGACAAGACCTGGCCGTCCGACGTGGCTGCCGGGCCGACAATGTGCAAGTTGTGCTGCTGGTCGTCTGCAGAGTCCAGGGCCAGAGGCGACGCCTCGACGGGAGGAGGAGGAGGTTCCGGTGTCGGTGCTGAGGGTCCGAGAACCGAGTCGTCGGGTCCGGATACGGGGCCGGGAGTGAGAGACGGGGACGGGACCGGGGCTGGAGCCGGAGCCGGGGCGCGACGAGCCGGGGTACTTCCAGAGGGCCTCTGGCGCCGACTCCGGGTGGGATCCGAGGCTCTCCCGGAGGTTCCAGATGGTCCATCGGGATACACGCAGTCGGTACAATGGGCTCGACACATCAAGCATACTTCCGACGAGGCCTCGGATTGGCATCGCGACTTGCGGCGGCGGCAGGGAAGACAAGCCGGTCGCAGATGAGACCTATACGGCCGACTATTGGACTGTTGCTGCATGCCACCGTCGTTTCTCATTACAAGCAGAGTTGAACAATGACTGGCCACGGGGACAAGCCAGGAATTACAGTACAATCGGCAAACAGTTGAGGGCAATTCCAGCTCTGAGAGTAGACTTATCCGCGGGGAAGTTGACCGGACACAGTGTGCTACCGTGCCCGGATAACTGTGTTCCAATTGGTGAAGATCCGAGAATGTATCTACAGAACATCACGCGACAAGAGAAAAAAGACGAGTAAAAAAAAAAAAAAA
>JAMQMW010000321.1:16672-43164 GCA_024115155.1 Thelonectria blattea
TAGGGGCGAAGCGATCAGAGATGAGATGGGCGGGCGGCTATTGATTTGCCGCATTTCGGACGTGTCGACTTGTTTTGAGATGCGACGACTATTCGGCTCGGCTGTTGATGTCTTTTGTTTGCGTCTGTTTCTTTAGGGTAGTAACTGAGGAAAGTTGTGAACCCGTTCTTGAGCAGATATGAAACTGAGAACTGCTTCTATGGTGTGGACGACATGCAAGAACCAACCCACACACATCAGCACCTCAGTCTCAACACACTCTCTTCGTAGAGCAGCAATAAAATCCTACTCAACTTCAAATCAATCCCCCTTGTTCCTCGTCGAGAAAAAAATTCGCTCTCTGCACAAGTCTCCCCATGCGCGTAACCGAGTGGAGTGAATGGCATGGTTGAGGAATACATGGCGCGACAAAGATCCCGGCGTGCCTGCAAAGTACGTACAGCCACATTCTTTGCTTTCATCTTTCCTTTTCTCGCTCATCTAATTGCCAAATCTCTGGAAGAGGGGATTTTCGCTCGACTATCTATCCTGTCCCCTTTTTATTCCTCTCTTAATAATTGCTCGGGCGAGATGACGGGGTTACTCGCCACGAAAAAAAGGGAAGAACAGACCCGGGAAAGCATGGATATCTTCATCCTTACCCGGTTCTGGAAGAAGGACGAAATATCCGTAGACCGAACCCGAAAGTCTAGAACACGTCTGGGCAAGGGGGGTGCTTTAAAAGATGCAGACAAGCAGACCAACCAGAGAAGCAACATTGCTTCTCGAGGCCCTTTCGCATCGCTCTGCCAAGCCAGCCGCCTGCGTAATTTGCAACTGATGGCTCAGGGGTTGGTTCATCAACTTGCTTCGTTTTCGGAGCTTTCACCATGTGCATGAACCAACAGGCCGAGGGCCAAAAGAGCCTCCTCGCCTCGTCCAGCATCCAAAGTGGTTGCCTGGAAACAAGACCTCTGTCTTCCCTCGCTTCCCTCGCCCGGCAGTGTCGCCATTCCCAACAGACCACTCACTCCCAGTCTCTTCTCCTTCGGCACAGGGGTGACGACGGCATCAAGCGACCCTCGGACGATGTGCCGCCTCTTAACCCCCTTGCACAGAAAGGTCTCGCCGCAACTGCAACGTCGCAGAGGACCCTGGATCCCGGCCGCCGACGTTGACAAAGTGTTGGTCGTTGGACGTGTTGGTTCCTACTGGATCGTGCCCGAAAGGAAAGGAAAGGAAAAAAAAAATTAATACCACTTACCCAGCAGCATGGGAAAGCTCCGATGCCCTAATGTAGGATCGTGATCATCGAGCCTCTCGATAGAACAAACCGTCATCCCAAGTGTCAGTAACAAACAAATTCACGAGTCACGACACTTCAAGGTGGATCTAGCTTTTTGCCCTTCTTTTTTAGCTGTTAATCTTCCCCTCAATCATCAGCGGACTGATCTCTGGCGGAGAGAGAGCGGGTCGATTTGAGGCCACCAGCGTCGATCCTCCGGGTGCGGAGCTACGAGTGGTGGGGGATCTGAGTCTGGGAGCGAGAAGGGAGAGAGAGAGAGAGAAGAGACTCGAAAGACGAGGGCGAGAGATTCAGCCTTGAGTCTCCTTCTCTTATCAAGAGACCTTGCTCCGCTCCTCGACCCATCGTTCACCGCAGTGGTGGTTCGGCCGACTGAAGATGCATGCAATCCTTCTTTTGTCGAACAGTCTCACCACCCGAATGCAAAGCTGTTCCGAACCCGTGGCCGAATCGGGTCGTTGGTCCCGGTGAGTTGAGCACGGCGACGCGGGAGCAGAGAGCCGTCTCGTTTCAGGGGCATGGGATTACGTACCAAGACCTTAAGGCAAGGATGATGGTATGCATCTCAACTCTCGTAACTAACGCATGGAGCGTTGACGGCGGTTCTTTTCTTTTTTCCCCTGGCCTGGCAGCTTCAACCAACGCCATGTTGCCTTCGCTTGCTATTGGCGTCGAAACCCGACAGCCCACGTCCTTGACCCCGGATCCCGTTCGGGATTGCCGCGGCCTTGGGGGCGGTTTTTTTGTTCTGTGTGTGTGTGTGGTACGCATTCATGAATCAGTGACAGCTTGATGGCCTCGATAGTTTTCGACGGACTGAGGGGGAGGAGGAAGCTATGAGACTTGACACTGACAGTCGGCCGCCACTTATAGACGCCAAGTACACACGACTACAAGGCTAGAGCCTTCATGTGTCGACCAACAACATCGGACATTTTTCGCGTCCAACCGACCAACACTAAGGAGCTTTTAAACTTGTCAGCGGCTTCCCGTGCGACACGGGCCAAACCAAAACGACGTCGTGTTGAATCGGTGCTCGACTGGAAGCGACATGGATCATGACTCGGGAGAAGGAGTTTTCGCATACCCCCCGCCCTCTTTTTTTTTTCTGGCACGAGAGAGACTAACGACGACTAACAGAGTTTCTACCGTGCGTCTATGGATACAGTATACCTGGGCAGTCTTTCTTCCTTGGACCTTCGTTGGGTTGAACTAGAAACCGTGGCGAACAGACGTGTTCCCCATCGTCCCGAGATAGCCTCCTGGCGTGCGGCACAACACGGCAGTCGTTCATACTTTGCGTTATAGGTTAGGAAGACAAGAACATGTGCATGTTTGTTTCCCTCCCTCCCCATCTCCTCCAGACAAAATCCCGTCCACGTCCATACGACGGTGGAGTCCTCGCCTTCCTCTCATACAGGCCAAGACCCCGTCTCCCTTCATCACCACTTGAAGGGGTCCCCCCTTCGGGATCCTCCTCGGCTCGCCTCCCCGGTTCCATCTTCCCAGCGTATCACCGGCCTCCCGAATCACAACAAGCCCGCGCCCGGGATCATGCTAGAACCGAACACGCCTGGCCCTCAGTTTCCGCCCGCCGTCTTTCGCCCACGAAGTCGTCTGTCCAGTTCAGTTCGTCGTTTGCCGAGGGGGGGTAAACCAAATGAGGCGGCCCTCCTTCAGGGAAAGGAAGTCTCGAAAGTAGCGCGAGCGCCGGTGTTTAATCTTCCCCAGCTTCTTCTTTTCCCAGCTCTTTTCTTCCCCTAGTCCTATAGTTCGGGGGGGCTCTTCGATTTTAGTCTCTTCTCCAATGATGCCATGCGGCGGAAGCGACCAGGCGTGAGCTCTCTCTTATGTCTGTTTCTGCCCATCGGTCGACTGGTTTGTCGTTCGTTTGCGCCAAGTGTTCTTGACCCCCCTAGACCCGGGACTCGGGTAATGCGAGCGAGAGTCTTTTGTCGATTTCTCTTAAGACGGTCGCCGAGCCGATCATCTCCCCCCCACGAACCAACACCTGTCGAGAAAAAGAAAGCGAAACATTCGAAAAGGACCTCCAACGCGCAAATGGCGAGCGACCTCTCCGGGGCGCTCCTGGCGTCCTCGGTCGTCATCATGTGCATCACCTCGCTGGCCATTGCCATGCGCCTGTGGATCAGGGCCAACCTGAAGACGACAGGAGTAGACGACTGTACGAAAACCAAGCTCGCCTTTCGGAGAGAGAGAAGCTGGAGGGACGAAGTTTGCTGACGATGCTCGAAAACAGTCTTGATTACTGCCGCTTGGGTACGCCCAGCCCTCGAACACATTACCCCTTCACTCCTTTCCCCCTTGCCCTGGATCGTGGACGATCTTTCCCTGAACCCGACGTGGAACTAATATACGGCCAACAGGCTTTCTTGATGGCGCTATGCATAGCGACGCTGTTGGGTGAGCGAGCATCTGTGCCACGAACCGTGGTCTTGGGAGGTTGTCATCTAACACAGACGTAGCTAGCAGGGTTGGCTTTGGTCGACACCGCAAAGTCGTCAACGACGAAGACTACGAGATGTTCTTGAAGGTTGGTTACGCTGTTGAGAAGCTCGATATGATGGTTGCTGACCAGCTCTAGTACACGACAGTCTGCTCGGCCACGTTCAGCATCGGCGTCTCCCTGGCCAAGTCGTCCTTTGCCGTCCTCTACCTGCGCATCCAGCCCAGCCGGGGCTTGCGCATCGCGAACCACCTGCTCGTGGCGTTTCTGACGTGCCAGGCCATCGAGGAGAGCTGCATCGTCATCTTCAAGTGCAAGCCCGTGTCGGCGTCGTGGAACATTGAACAGCTCGCCACGGCCCAGTGCCTCAACCTGCACGTCTTGTGGTGGAGCACGGTAGGCACAATTCGTTCCTAATGTGTTCTTGATGATGGATAAGGTATCTAATTGTTGGTGTAGTTTGTCTTCAACATGTCGAGCGATCTGTTCCTGTTCATCCAACCCATCCCCGCCATGTGGAAGCTGCAGTTACCACTGACCAAGAGAATCGGACTGATTTGCATGCTCTCGCTCGGTCTCTTGTAAGTTCTCACAACTCAGCCTACACCCCAAAACCACTAACCTCTGTAGGGTCTGCATCACGTCCATCATCCGCATCGTCTTCGTCACCCGCATCGGCGCCGACGACACGTACGAATTCGCCGAACCCATGATCTGGTCCGAAGTCGAGCTCGGCGCCCTCGTCATCTGCTCGACCATCCCGTGCCTCCGCCAGGTCGTCCAAAAGGTCCCCTGGCTCAACCGCGCCCTCGGCCTCTCCAGCAACAAGACGTCGCAGAACTACTACGGGCAGTCCGGGTCCAAGAAGAACGGCTCCATCCCCCTCAAGAGCTTCAACCAGAGCCACAAGGACTACCTGCAGAGCCAGACGAAATCGAAAAAGGACCCCTACTCGCGCGACTACGGGCTCACCAGCCAGGCCGTCGGCGGGCAGCACACGAAGAATGATAGCACCGAGGAGATCTTCCCGCATAAGACGGATGGGAATGGGGCGATTATGGTGACGCACGAGGTGGTGAGGGATGTCGAGTCGCATACGACGTCTTCGACGGCTGGGTCGGTGCAGCAGGAGCGGTATTACGAGCCGACGGAAACCAGGCGAACGCCGTCATGAGTTTGGACATGAAAGTTGGAGGATGGGGTTAATGGAGGTCGATATGTATATAGGGGCCGGCCTGAGAAAAGGGGGGATTGGATTGTAGGTTAACGTGACGAAGCCCCCGTCTGATGGATATATAGATATAATGCACACCGTGAATACTTGATCTATATCCGTAAGTGCTGGTTGTGTTGAAGCATCAAGAGAAGTCGTCCCGTGTCATGATGTCCTTGGCGGTGTGGCTTATAGTCATACAATTCTGATCTCTCAGCAAGAATCCCCACTACAGCGGCTGCCCACAGCCGCACATCTTCCGTAGTATAGTGGTCAGTATGCAAGCTTGTCACGCTTGAGACCCGGGTTCAATTCCCGGCGGGAGAGTCGCCACAGGCATCATGCCTGATTTCTTTTTTTGGCATTTTTTCTATTTCAAGGGATGGTCTTTTTTTTCGTTCAGTTGGCGGTTCTGGCGTAATTTTTGGGCTCAGAGGTCCCACAGAATGTGCCGGACTGGATCGACGAAGCTGCCGACGGAATCTGCCAGTCCGGAGGAATACCACCCGCCCCATGGTGCCCGGGCTAAGAACCAGTTCCATCGGTCTTCTGGTGCTTCATTAATGGGACCAGGTGGTGTCCTTTTCCAAATGGACAATGCGGAACTGGGTGTAAATGTAGCGGGCAAGAACTTTGGCGACATCAGGGGTCAATATATGGATTTCCCCCAAACTGAATGACGCCGAATAGGTGTAGTTAATGCCAGAAAAGGAGATACTGGCGGTCGTCCGAGGGCTCAAGTAATATGCATGGCTGGTCAGACATTCTGCCCATCTAGCGAAGGTCTATACAGACTACCTACAAGGGGATGATAGACTATATGACAACCAGGAGTGAAAGGGGTGGGCCTTGGCTTTCTTCTTTCCCTACAAAGGCCCTGGATGACCATTGTGAGTCTGTCTGGTCTCTTTAGCTTTCCTCCTCCGGGGTCTCGAGAATAAGTTCCCAGTGATGGGATCATCTGCCGTTCCGTGGACCAGGCACAAATCGCAGACCGGAGAGGATGCAACTGATCACTACTGGCAGGAAAGAAATGAAAAGAAGGGAGAGAAGTAAGTCAAGTGGGGGGCAAGCAGGATGAGGGAATATATTGGTTCTGACTTGTGTGGTTAAAGTTGCCCGTGAAATGGCGAATTCACCATGTTGTGTCGATGGCCCATCTGGCTAGCTCCGACGGCATTGCCAGTAGCCCAAGGGCGACACTCCAACCCTGTTAGAGCCAGAGAAATGATCCCGACAAAAAGGGAGCCGATCTGAGTGAAGGGGGTGATGTGGTAGCGGGAGCGCACGCCTGATGACTTCACCGCATCGTCTTCACCCCTTTGCCAGCCTCCACGCCCACCAGAGCGTGATGCCGAGCACCAGCGTGTCCGAACCGATCGCGGAGCTTGCGTCCATGAACCAAGCCGAAGGGGGATTTTCACTTGGCGTTAGGCCAGTTCTTGGTTATCGAGCTCGTCGTCTTGTCGTGGAGGCCAAGTTTATTCGACGAAGCGCAGTCCAGTTTTCAGGAATCAGGAACGAATGGGCGGGAACCCGCGACTGACCGCAGTGCCGACCACAGCCACAGGCGACGCAACGACAAGCCGATGCTTCTGGCGGAAGCTTCCTTGTCCAAAGTTTCCCTATTGGTAGTTCGTTCCCTTGTCAATGAGGGGCCCGAAGTGTTTAGTTTCGATTGTATGCTCTATAGAACCTGTAATATTATAGGATCTTTATATTTCCATAACCCTGAGTTATTTTATACTGGTCAAAAAGGTATAACTCATATTGCAATCGAGAATCTTCATGGACTTAATTAATACATCATTATATTATTTGGCATACTTACTGCCACCCCTTTTACACTACTCTCGCCCAAACATTCTCAAACCAGAGGGAGAATACATACTACAGTGTATGGTAGCGGTCTATCACGGATGGGCTCTGTCGGGAAAGGCCGCGGGGAGGGACTTCAAAGCACAGGCTGATGACTGGAGTTGAAGATGGGATAGGCAAACCAGAAAAGAACTCTGGCTGAACAATAGGCAACCCCTTCATTCTCACTCCTCCTCCGGATCTCCCTCCTCCTTTCACTCCCCCTCCTCCTCCTCAACACCCTCCTCCTCCAAAAACCACCTGCACGTCTCAAACTCCCCCGCCAACCTCTTCACCCCCTCCTCCTCCCTCCCCAACCTCGCCTCCATAACCCCCAACAGCCTCTCATCCACACACCTCTCCCGCCTCTCCAAATCATCACCACCACCATACCCTCCCCATCGCCCATACCTAACCGCCTGCACGCTCCGCAACAACCCCACGCACACCCTCAACCTCGCACACCTCTCCTCTGCATCACATATCCCCCTCGCCAACGCCACACACGCCTTCAACGCCTCCCTCCCCATTCCCGTCAACTCACACGCGTGCGGCAAGCATTCCCGCTCCGGAAACAACACCTCGTCGAGGGTTTTCAGGGATTTCCACGCGGGCATGGGTAGAGGGTATGTGCTCGGCGGGCGAGCGGCCTGGAAGTATCGATGGACGGGTGTGACGATCGAGCAGGTGGTTCCGGCTTGCGGGCAGAGGACGATGTCAGACAGGCGCATGCAGCATTTATGGTCGGGACACTGCAGGTAGGGGGGGGAGAAAGGGGCGGCGGTGGGAGGGCAGAAGCAAGGCGGGGTGGGCGGGAAGGGGTCGATGAGGAGGGTTTTGCCGTCGGCGACGACCGGGCGGGCGTCGCAGGTTAGGGTGTGGGAGAAGACGCGGTAGCACATGTTGAAGGGATGTGGTTGAGGGCCGCTGTTGAGAGGCGTGGTTGTGTGTCGATGTGTAGTTCGTGATTGCCTCTTGTTTCGCGGTGGAAAAGGTTGGAGGGGCGAGATGACTGAGATGTGGAAATGAGGGTATAAAAGAGGATGAGCATGCCATGTTCTAGACGTGGCTCTTCTATATGCTGCAGTTGTGTTGTGTCGTTGCAAACAACTGACAAGGACTCTGTTTAAGGAGAACATGGCATACTCACCAACGGAACAAAGAACCATTGTCGATATCAACGGCAACACGACCGAACACGCAGCGGGCAGAATAGACAACCACCTATAGAACAAAGAGGTTGTTCTCAATACCCAGAAAGAACACCAAGAACTCAATGAGAAAAACAGCACGTCAAACGCAAGTAAACAAACGGCGGGATGATACATCAACATTAACAACAGTCTATCCAGGTAACCAACAACATAGTAACAAGGTATCTAATTGAACCAACCAAACCCTAAGACCTCCCAAACTTCCAAATCCTCTTCAACAGCGAATCCCGCTTCTCCTCGGAATTCTCCTCCTTGACATTATGCTGCCCGACAATGGTCAAAAACACCTGATCCAGCGTCGTCGGACACACACTATAGTGCCCGATGCCCAACCGCTCGCGATGCTCCTCCAGTAACAAAACGAGATGTCCGATGGCACTCTGCGTCACGTCCCGACCATCCCGAACGACATCGCTCTCCTGACGGCCCTGCGTCGCGGCGAGGACCTGCGAGGCCGGCACCGAGAAGCGGATCTGGCCGTGGTACGTCTTGTCGTCGACCTGCGCCGCGGGGAAGGTCTCCCGGATCCAAGTCATGGTGACGGCCATTTCTTCTTCGGTAGTGCGAGGCGCCGTCTCGGACACGAGGTGGATGTGCAGAGCGTCGCCGAAGCGGTGTCGGAGGTCGTCGGGGGTTCCGAGGGCGAGCATCCGGCGAGCGAGAATGCCTGCTCGGCCGGCCAGAGCGTCGGCTTCTTCCATGCTGTGAGTCGTCAGGAGGATGGATCTTCCGGGAACAGTTGCCGCCAGCGTCTTCCACATGATTCGCTTGGAGGCCGCGTCGAGGCCTGACGAGGGCTCGTCGAGCAAGACAACCGTGGGATTACCCATCAACGCGATGCCGAGACTCAGCTTGCGCTTGTTACCTCCGGAAAGGGCGTTGGCCATGCGAGTCGAAAAGGTGCTCAAGCCGACAGCCTGCAGCACCGCGTTCACATTGTAGTCCACGTCGGGAATGCCTCGCACCTTGGCGTAGAACTCGAGATGTTCCCGGACAGTCATCTGGTCCATGGCATCAAACTGCGGGCACACACCAAGATTGGCTCGCGCCGCCGCGAGGTTCTTCGTCACAGACACGTCTTCGACAAAGATGTCGCCGCCATCACGACTGGGCTTGATGTCGCCGCGGATCATGGAAATGGTCGTCGACTTGCCGGCTCCGTTGGGTCCGAGAAGGGCAAACACTTCGCCGCGCTTGATTCCAAACGTGACATTGTCGACGGCCGTGTTCTTGCCAAAGTTCTTGGTGACGTGAACCACCCGCAGACCGTTGTCGTTTGCCGCGCTGCTGGTGACTCGAGAGAGCTCGTGGGCAAGTTCCTCATCCGAGTGATCGGGATCGGGCTGCGATTTCTTGCTGCCAATCATGCCGCGAAGCGAAGAGCCCGCGGAGCCCTTGTCGAACCAGATGAGCAGACCAAATAAGATGATGGACTGGACGATGAGATACAGAATTGGCGCGCCGTAAAACATGATGCCTCCCGGGTTGGAAGAAAGCTCGTCGCCGTCGCAGGCAGTCGAGAAGAGGTTCAGCGTGACAAACAAGGCCCTCAACACCGATCCTATAGGAGCGAGCGCAGATATGACGAAATGAACGTAGTCAACGTCCGAGTCGATCCTGGTGACGGGAGAGTAGGTGATGACACACATATAAGTAATCAGATAGACCAGGAAGAAAAAGGTCTGTCCCGCCGCAGCCCACGCGTACGTCCCTAGTTGCGTCTTTGTGAACAGCGAGATGACGTAGGCCATGAGGATAGAGGCAATGGCATAAAGGAGAAAGACGAGGAAGACGTAGCCTAGGTGAAACCAAATCTCCGACACGCCGGCCCAGACGGCCGTCACTATGGCGGAGCTGACCACTGCAATGGCAGCGTCGAATAGGAGATATGCCATCCAGAGAGGAAACGGCCGTACACCATTGGAGTACTCGAGGCCGCGCACAAATCGGCGACGTTCCATGCTGGGATAGAGAGCGAAAAAGGCCGGGTAGACGGACAGAGCAATGCCCATGTACACAACCAGGTTCAGGGCCTTGCCGGTGCTGGGACTGAAGGGCACCTCGAATTCGGACCAGGTCGTGGCGATGGAGGTATTGGTCAAGACCACGTCGAGGAGTTGTTGGGCCAGCATGGGACTGGTGAGGAAGAGATTGGCCACCCAGGCAATGGTTGGTTCCTGGCTGTCATCGCCAAGCCAGAGACCAGTAGTGACATTCTTGCGATGATGCTCGATGAACTGTTGGAACTCACTAAACGAATCGACAGTCTTGAGATTGGACAAAGCCGACGCGCCAGCAGAGGCTCCGCCGCCGCTAAAGAGAGGACCAAAGAGTCGAGTCAGGGCAGACGTGGATATCTTGGACGACGGCCCGGCCAAGAAGAAGATTGTGTGGTCAGATCCTATCTGGCTAAAGGCGTCTTCGGTCGACGAGCTCGAGGCTTGATCGGCGGGAGAGCAGCCCGTCGGGTCCCGGCCCTTGATATACAGAGACGTCAACCCAGCCGCGAGGATGGGAAGCAGAAAGGCCACAATGTAGGGGATCCGGTTTCTCTTGATAATGGTCAGGCGCTTCATGAAGAGGATCATGGCCTGCTTCATGTATCCAACTCTCTGGCCATCCATGAGCTTCAGGCCCTTGGGACCATCGTCTCCTTCGGAACCCTTCTCGTTCTCGTTTGACGAAACGAGGAGGGACCTATCCGTGGTGCGGAAGGCCTCTTCCTCGCGAATCTCTTCGGCGACTTGAAGGAACACGTCTTCAATGGTGGGACCAGAGAAGCGATACTCGTTGATGCCGTCGGCTTCGAGATGCTTGATGACGGCAGCGGCGCTTTGAGACGAGGGTGCCGTGTAGGTGACGAGATCAAAGGCATCCTTCTTGGTGACTCCTTCAACATCGGGGCTCTCCTTGAAGCCCTGGTCCTTGGGCACGTTGACGCGATAACCACCCCCCAGTCTATCCTTGAGTTCAACGGATGATCCTTCAGCCCTGAGCGTTCCCTTGGACAGAATGGCAATGTGGTCGGCGAGAAGGTCGGCCTCGTCGAGGAAATGCGTCGTGAGGATAAGAGTCCTTCGACCACGCTCCGCCAACAAAATGTCCCAAAGCTTTCGACGCGACAGAGGATCGATGCCACTACTGACTTCATCAACACAGCAGACGGCGCTGCCACCAGTCAGCATCATTCCCAGCTGGAGCTTGCGCTTCTGGCCGCCCGAGAGAGTCTTGGCAAAGGCGCGACGCTTCTTCCACAGGTCAATGGCCTTGATGAGGTCGTGGATTCCCTGCGTCGTCGCTCGAGCATCGGGCGCCTTGAGATGGTTGAAGATGCGAATGTGCTCCTCCACCGTCAGGTCATCCCAGAGGACGTTCTTCTGAGGAGCAATGCCCAGGCCACCAGAGCCGTCGATGGTGATTGATCCGCTCGTCAACTTATTCATGCCGGCAATGGCATCGAGCGTAGTGCTCTTACCACTCCCGTTGGCGCCGAGAAGAGCAACAATCTGGCCTCTGCCGACATCGAAGCTCAACTCGTCAACTGCCTTGACGGGCTCCTTCTTGGCACTTCCCCTGCTAAACAGGCGGGAGAAGATGCTGGGATAGTACGTCTTGGAGAACTGTCGCAGCTGCACAGCATGATGGCCAAGAGTAGCAACATCCTCCTGGCGAAGCAGAATCTTGCGGCCCTTTGTCGAGTTACTGTAGAGGGCATTCTCAATGAGAGCGCCGAGCAAAGGGTAAGCGAAGATTTGAATAATGAGGAAGATCCAGATGACGATGCCAGAAATCTGCGAAGGGCTATCGGGGCCGACTTGGACAAGGTTGGTAGGTCTGCCGACCTCTTCAAAGCGAGCCATGTTGGTGGTAAAGTAGACGTAGGCACACGGGGAGAAGAGCAGGGACAGGATGGCAACGGTTCCGGTGCCGGGCGACGTGATAGATTGGGCAAGGATGCCGAGCAGCATGCAGGCGAGAATCGATGTGACGCCGCTGAGCTGGGCCTTCTTGAAGAAGGAAGCGAACAAGACGGCAAAGGAAGTAAAGGCCAGGCCGGCGAGGATGTGGAAGATGAGCACGATGCCGATGCTCGTCTGGGCAAAGACGCCCTGGCGGATGGTGATGGACCCGAGAATCCAAGCAGGAGCGTAAATAGTAGCAAAGGACAGGTGGTGGGCGATGATGCGGGCAGCCTGAGCCATCCAAGGCTGACGAACGGGCATCATGGAGTCGATCAGGACCGACATGCCCGACTCACGCTCAGTCGCGATGAAACCCGTCAGATGGTACGTGACCCAGATGACGGTGGAAATAAAGGCGACGGCCATCCAGCTGGTGATGATGTTCTGGTACACCTCCCGGATGCGGTCCTCGCGCTGCTTGGGGGTCAGAGTGGTAAAGGGATACTCCTGAGTGGCGTCGAGGGCGGTGCTTCGCGAGTTATTGAGGCGAACAATGATGTTGTCGACGGCACGCTGGACGGGGAGGAGGTAGATCTCCTGGTCGTTGGACGACGAGTCGACGTCGATCTTGCCAACACTGTCCAGAAGGGCGCCGTCTGTTCGAATCGTATAGTTCCAGATACCTCCCTTCCCCTCACCAGGAGAAGAACGCATCACCACAGCCCCGAAACACGTCGACACGCCGCGGAGACTACTGCGACACTCGGTAGCCAGCTGCTCCTCATCCTCGATACGCACCACATCCATAAAGTCAGCCGCACCCTTGGCCTGCTCCTCAAACGTATCCAGCACGCGGTCTATATTCCCGCCCGAGAGACCGCTGTTGACGAGCACGAACTTGTCGCGGCTGGAGCCGCGGGCGTCGTCAAAGGCCTCGGCGAGCGTCTTGACGGGGTGAGGCGAGGCGATGCCGAAGACGGCGGGCGGCACGAAGAGGTTCTTTGCGAAGCTGAAGAAGGAGGCCAGGATGAGCGGAAGCAGGAAGGCCATGATGACGCAGAGGAGCAGGTGGCGGAACAGGAGGATGCGCAGGTTCTTGCCCATGAGGGTCACGACCTGCTTGAAGAAGGTCATGATGGGCGGTGGGGGAGCCCGAGGGCTACTGGGTGAGATTGGGCGGTTTCGATGGCAGTTGAGTCTAGTTGAGAGTCTTTTCGATGATAACTGAGTCTAGTTGAGGGTGTCGTCGATGGTAGTTGGTTCTCAAGAGATGCAATCCCCGCGATGTGTAGTTGAAGTCCGAGTTCGATAACGATAAAGGTGGCGCAACGCGAAAATGGCGAAGCTGGGAGAGGAAAAGTATTATACCGCACAAAGGAAGGATAATAAAACAAAATAGAAAAAGATGGACAGAGGCAACTTCAGAAAAGAGCCTCAAGCGAAGCCAACGCTCAAGATGAATCGATAATGCAGGGGACAAAAGATGAGACTGAGAGGCCCCCCGGTCGGTTTAATATATCAGAGTGACAGAGTCTGGGGCGGTGCGGTTTTCCCCCGTCTCCCGCGAAGTTTAGAAAGTGGTCAGTGGTCGTAGTGGATCTACAGCGGGTGTATCAGTGGGTGCATCACTGGAAGTTGTCAGGTTCTCTGATGGTTGCGGAATGGTTGCCAATGCATCCACCTCCTTTGTGATGTGCCTGGGGCTAATCAACCCGGGCAACTTATCGTCTTGTGGCTGTGTTTGCAGAGAGATGACGACGACTTCTCTTCCGGTAACCAGCCCGAGTTTGGCCTCGCAGCATGATACCTCAAGGACCACATCGTGTTCCCCGTATTGCCGTCTACGAGATGAACGAAGCCCATACAACTGAATGCTGACTCCCGACGCTCCTCATCCTTCCATCAGCACCTTACTCCTCAACTCTCCGTACATTTCGTATCATTATCGTATTCCAACAAAACTCTCGGCTGACAGCTTCGACTCGCAAATCAAAACTCATCACCCTTCCAGACCGATCCCCCCCCTCGAATCACATTTCCTCTTCTGGACCACCGGCCAGATTACCGCCCGAACTCCGATCCTTGGCCTGCCACATTGATCCCTGCCTGACCCTGCCTGACCCTGCCCTGAACCCCGTCGTATTGCTCGGATTTGCTCGTCAATTGCGAAATCCTTTGCTTCCTTTTGCTTGGCGGCTCCATGCTTGGCGAAGAATGCCAAGCAAAGTCTATCATGCTCATCACACCCACGTGTAAGCACATATTCACTAAGCATGTTTACGCTCATGATTCGTTGATGGAATAAATATCCCTCCGTATCATAGAATCTATACATAGTAAGACGCCATCCATATATTCTTAGCCTCACTCTCAGACAAACACGAAAAAAAGGCAGCATCACATCGCAACACCTCCTTCGCGTCCGTCGTGTTTTCGTATCTGCACCATTCAGAGACCCGAGATGAAAGACTCATCAACTTGTCTCACATCAGCCCTCCCCCCACCTCCCATTCCAACAAACATTGGCCTGCACAGCCTCAGTCCAAGACCCCAAAGTCTGGGCGCCTTCACCCATCACAATCCATGCCGTCACAATCCATCCAAACCTCTCCAACGAAACGATCCTTTGTCGACTCTTCCAGCCCCCAGGAAATCCCCATCCGAAATACGAAAACACGACAGGGGTTATCCAACCGTCAGCGCCCGTCCGGAAGACGCCCCCGGTCCCGGAGCGGCACTTTGTTTCAACCCCGCCAAGAGTTACCTATATACCGCTCCGTCGCACGAGGCTCAGTAACCGGTCTGCGAAGAATCAACCTGCCAATCAACCCGATGAAAGCGAGAATGCCTGGACGCGTCATCTAGTCAGCCCTACGGCCTCTTCGCCTCGCCAGTGCCTCGCGGCGCAGTATCGTGATCCTGAATTGCTCATGTCTAGCCAAGCCTATTCCTCTATTCAATCAGGAAACCTCCTCCCCCATCATCATCATCAGCCATGTCAAACTCCTCTGTTACATCGCTAGGGGCGTTTTCAAGCTCTTCGTCCAGTTGCGCCTCCCTCGCCGCCTTCTCGTCCGCCCGTCTCCTCTCTTCCACGTCCACCCCGCTCCAGATCTGCTCCCTGATTCGCAATCCCATCAGCAACTTCCTCCATGCCTTCAAGGCCCGGTTCTTCCTTTGTTCGTCGGCGGCTTCTTGTTCTAGATGTTCAAATCCCTCCATGGCTGCCCGAACCGCCTCCGCGTACTCCTTGGCCACCACGACGCCGTGGAGAACCGCCGTGCCGTGTCGTCCCTTAAACTGAAACCCCGTCAAGGCGGGCGCGTAGTCGACTCCTACCACAAAGGCTGCCCTCGAGGCATACTCGTGGACGACATGGACGCCTCCAGGGGGGACCATGCTCGGGACGTACACATCAATGTTGCCAAACTTGTTCTTAGGCACCCGTCCATTCCTCACCGCCTGTGGAACGTAGAGCATCGTCTGGTCTTCCGTGTAAATGGGCGTGCCCGCGTCTCCTTGGGCGTCTTCCTCCTCCTCCTCGTAGCGTGATTTCGGTCGCGCCTTCTTGGGCAGCCACTTGGCCGGTATCTCCATCGGCTTCACCTCACGGCCCATCCGATACCACTTGTCAGCAGTTCTGGCGATGCGGACGTCTTTGCGACGGTAAATCTTCTCCAGGGGACCTCGGCTGCCAGCAGCGACTGTCCCCGAAGGTGTAGCGTCCGGGATCAAGACCTCGTGACGTCGCATGTGCCGTTCCAGGGCGTAGATGGGGTGGTCTTTGAAGTCTTGGACATTTCGCGGCATGGGTTCTCTTGCCTCGACGCCAGCGAGTTCGTTATCCTCAATCTGGTCCAGGTCCGTCGGTGTCCGCCGCCGATACATCTTCATCACTCTTCGCCACCACTCGTCGCCCTTCTCGGCCGCATTGCCGATCCGCAGTTTGCGAGTCTTTGCCGTGTATGCTTTGGCGTATCTTCTGGTCACGTCTCTTGCCGTTCCGTCAGCTTCAAATGCTACGACGTATGACAGAGAATTCTCCCTGTCTGTTACGGGCGGCTCCAAGGCTTTCGGTTTCCAAAACGTGTGCGTAACCACTGGGTCAACAGGCTGCCATTTCTGGTGGCCGACATCCAGCACCTCGACCCAGTACACCGGGTACGATGATTCTTTCAACTTCTTTGGGGTTGCAAGCGTCGGTCGGGGTTGTGGCTGTGCGACCGGGGGCTCGAAATTGTGTGCCGCCGCATTAGGATGGCCCAGTCTCCGACGAGCAGTTGGACCACTCGAAGGTGAGCCGTAGCCGGCATTGGCCAGTTCATCGTACTTGGCCATCATCTGTCGCACCCGCTCCTGCTTTGTGGCCTTTGCCGAAGTCCGACTTTGTTTCGGCTTGGTGAGTGCTGGCGCACTAGAAACGCAAGCCAATGGTTGGAGAGAGCAGACAAGCCGTGCTCTAACTCCAGCACCACGCAACAGGGCGCAGTACAGTTGCGCTCCAACATCTCGAGACCCTTGCAGTGTCTTTGCCGCCTCGCGAAAATCATCTCGATCGATACATGAGTCCATGTCGCTCGGTAGTTCATACTGTGAATCGTCAGCCAAGGCTCTCAAGAAGATATATACGACGCACATCTGCCAGTTGCTCGGGGTCTTCCGCCCACAAAGCCCGTCTAAGCCCCCTTTCGGTAACTTCGAATTTTACTTTCCAGACTGCTTCAACCTGCTTGAGCCCGTTTTTGAGGCTCTCTGTCCGTCCAAACTGCGAAAGGTGCGTCCCCGGGTTGAGGTACATCAACATCTTGTCCGTCAGGTATGGCTTCAAAGACTCTTGCACCCGCCCATCGTTGCACCAATGATTGCGACGCGCAACGTGCGAGAGGAGACAGAGCAGATGCGCCTTGTGAGTTTCGGCCCGCCGTTCTCGGTCTTCTTTACTAAGCGGTTTCCGTCTTTCAGCAGCCTTCTTCGCTTCAGCGGTGGATGCCTTTTGCTCCGTGAGGTTGAGTTCCAGTTCCTTGGGTTCTGGCGCAGAGCCTTCGTTCAGCCATGCGGCAAAATCAACATCCTCGAACATGGCATTTTCTTCGTCATCTTCATCGTCGGACCCCAATTCCATCGTTTGTACCGTGGGCTTTGGTATGAGAACATCTTCGAATTCGGCATCGTCCTCTTCGTCGTCTTGCAGAGTTGGTTGACCAGCTGGTGCTTTGGAGCCAGAGGCTTCAGGCTTGTCTATCGGGGTCTCATCCGGCGTCGCTTCTGTCTTCCTTGTACCAGCGCGACGTCGTTTCAGTGGTCTTTCAGGGGGGCTCTCTTGTTGCTGTCGCTGTCGTGGGGGCGCATTCACGCCAGCTTCATTGAGCATGTCCAGGTAGATGTCTCCTCCAGTGGGCGTCGCACCCGCAGCGCTCCGCCTGGCGCTGCTTCTTGTTGCGCGCTTCCGGCCGACCATGGTCAAAGCATTGACGGATTGGAGAGGTGATAAATTGAGGTGCGTCGCGATATCGCGATGAGTTGCTGTGGGTGTTTTCTGCCTTGTGGGTGTTTTCTGCCTGCTGCGTCATCGCCAAATGCGACAAGTCGTGTCGCGAGGTCACGTGTTGCTCTAAAGTAATTTGTCATGTCACACCAGGACAACCATCCCCCCTTCTTCCTTCGTCACACAAGGAGAGGATCATCTCAAGCTGCAACTTGTATTAACACGTTGCAACGACGAAAAGGAGATGACGAAACCTGTCTCTTGTTGCCCCAGTTGTGCCTCGGTTGCTGAACTTGGTCCCAGAAGTGTGGCAATTGATCATTCATCAATTAATCCATCGCGACAGGCAAACTTGATGCGAACCGGCGCTCGGCCTCCAACTTAAGGCGCGAAATCTTTTTCATTTCACGTCATGAACCCGTCACTTGCCAAGAACCAAGCTGAATCGCCCTCAACCCACGAATAAGTAATCAAATAAACTCAACAAATAAACTCCTCAACGGCTCAGCCCATACCGCTTTGTCATCCAGGCTAGACACGTGGGCGGGCCATTTATGTACAACTCCGACGTAAACTCACTCAAGCATGCGACTAATCATGCAGGATCGTGGACTTGAGTGCGCAATGGCGTCGATTTGCAATCGAAAGCGGGCGTTTCCAAACGCCATCGCCGGCATTGCCGTTCTGGGCCACCCTGAAGCAAGAGATCTTGTTCTTGGAAGCAAATCTGTATAAAGAGTCAAGATGAGAACCTCAATCAGAAGAAGAACCATTCTTAACAAGAGCAATCAAGAGCCAACACCTCGGTTCAACTTGCATACATTATCTCACCAACAGTTCCCAGTTCAACCATGACCAGCAAGCGCGTCGTCCTCGTCACCGGTGCCAACGGCTACATCGCCGGCCCGGTCATCGAAGCCTTCCTCAAGGCCGGATATGCCGTTCGTGGAACCGTCCGATCTAAAGCCTCAGCCAACGCCCTCGTTGAGGCTCTCTCTCAGTACAAGGATGACATTGAGATTGTCGAAGTCCCCGACATTGTTGCCCCCGGCGCTTTCGATGCCGCTGTCAAGGGTAAGACTATCGTCAACTCCCACAACCCAGCCAACTAACTCTCCACCAGGTGTCTACGCCGTCGCGCACTTGGCCAGTCCTGTGAGCCTGGGCTTTTCCGACCCAGAGCCAATTCTGAAGACGGCCATCGGTGGCACGCAAAGCATCCTCGAGTCGGCGCACAAGGAAGCCTCGATCAAGAGCTTCGTTGTCATGTCGTCGGTTGCCGCCGTCACAGGCCAAAAGGAGGGCCCGTACCGCTTCACCGAAGAGGATTGGAACGACAGTGCCCCCGAGCTGGTCAAGCAACTCGGCAAAAACGCGCCCGGCTTCCTCATTTACGTCGCGAGCAAGGCTGCTGCCGAGCGGGCGTTCTGGAACTTTAGAGACGAGAAGAAGCCGTCCTTCACCATGACCGCCCTCAACCCTGTGTAAGTACATTGCCCACCGACAACGAGAATATGCAGCTAATGTGCCCTACAGCTTCGTCATGGGTCCCCCTGTGGCTCTCGAGTCCATCGACAAGATCAGCGAGACGAACGGTTTCATTTGGACCGTCTTCTCGGGACAAGACATCCCCAAGCCCGTCATGGACGACCCGTCGTACGTGGACGTCCGCGACATTGCCCGCGTCGCCGTCTACGGAGTCGACCACGGCGATAAGCTCGACGGCGAGCGCTACCTCCTCACCAACGGAGTTGTGCCTCCCCAGGCGGCCGCCGACATTCTGCGCGAGGCCTACCCCGACCGTCGCGACATCATCAAGAAGGGCACGCCCGGCGAGGGATACCGGCCTGGATTCGCGTACCCGGAGGAGAGGAGCATCGACGGGTCCAAGGTTGTGAGGGCGACTGGTCATGGCTACTATTCCGTGGAGCAGACGATTCGCGACACTGCCAAGTACCTGGAGAAGTTTTTGTAGTCGCGGATGAGTGTTCCGGACTAGTTGTGTGACAATGGGTAGATTGATAGGTAATGAATTAACCCTTAGTATCAATTCCTGTGCTTCTCCCCCATCAAATCAATCGGCGAATGTGGCGGGGCTTCGTCGCGCAAATGCCGAACATTAACATGTCCTCCCCTGCATGAGACACAACCCACGTTTCCCTATCATCGGGATTCTTTCCATCTGCGCGATAACATGTCGGCGACCGTCCAGACTTTGGAATAATTGCACATGACCAAGCAGGTGGAGCAGAGGACCAATTGCCAAATGTGCCGTCCGGATGAGCACATCAATTCACTCCACTCTAACACCTCCATCCATCCATTGTCTTTATCAAAGTGCCTCTGACATTTCCAACATCACCCTCCCTTCATCATCATCAACCCCTCAAAATGCCCATCATCGACGCTGACGCTCCCCCCTCCGATGCCGCGACTCACTACGTCATCTACTTCGCCTCGGGCGAGCCCTCGTGGTGTCCCGACTGCCGCGACGCCGTGACTCCCCTCAAGAACGTCTTCGGAGCCGATGACGCCCCAACGGCATACATCGTGCGTGTCGGCTCGCCCCAGGAGTGGAGGGGCAAGCAGATCAACAAGTATCGCAAGGCTCCCTACAACATTCAGGGCGTCCCAACCGTGGTGAGAGTCGAGAATGTGAGTTTTTTCCAATGAAACTCTCGGCGAGTTCTCTACTGACCCGTGGTCTACAGGGCGAGGAAGTGGCGCGTTTGGGCGACTTTGAAAGCCAGCAGGAGTCGTATTTGAGGAAGTTGATTGCTTGAGATGCAAGATAAGGCTCGTGCAAACTGCAAGCTGCAGACAATTAGACTCAATGGACATGACTTTTCGAGCCTCCTCATCCCCCGCTGTGACACGGTCTGGACGTAGCTGGTGTTCCGCATTTCGTCATGAGACTGGTATAAGTGCCTGAGAGTACGAAACCACACAACCATACCACCACCCCAATTCCGCCAAGGGTGGTTCCCAACGTGCGGGCAATACCAAGAGATCATCTATGCGCAGTTTCAATGTTCAAATTCGAATTTCTCCATCTGTTCAACGGTCTTGCTTTATAAGACGAAATAGATTCGCCCCTCCCCATCCGCCACCATATAGCGAGCCGTTGTCGTATAGGGGTTAGTACACTTCGTTGTGGCCGAAGAAACGCTAGTTCGAGTCTAGCCAACGGCAAGTTCTTATTTTTGCCAATTGACATTGAACTTCCATGATCAAACATTGTTCCTGATGCAATCATGCAAGACATGGTGGTTGATCTTTTTGTGCTTAAGGCCCCCCGTGGCTTTTGTGCACTGCTTCAGACTCGATGTTCTCGATCCCGTAACGCACCAAGATCTAGCCGTTCTTCTTTACATCTGCAAAATGCTAGATTTCGGCCGAGGCACCCAGGACACTTCGAATCGAGAGGGATCCTTGATTCATTCCCCAGACCAGTTTATTTATACTCGTATGTGTGATTCCATTTTCTTGGTTACCAGGCGGATCGATAAGCTAGGCATTCTTTTCACACCGATAGAATTGGGGCATATAGGTCAGTTGTTTGATCCCAGCTGTAGATGCGCTGCTCAATTCTTCAACTCTTGGACATTTCTCGGACCGGGGAGGGGACTAGGAATGGGATTTCAGTACCTATTAGGTGCCAGATTGGACTCCTCGGTAACCGGTTCGGAGACATGAGCATCGTATAACAAAGGTGGCTTGTCCGTGGGTGCTTACTCCGTGACTGATCTAATTCACCAGGCATGATTAGGTGCAAAGGAGGCTACCCTAGATCATCTTGCAATTTATCGACATTTCGTCAATTCGTCAATTCGTTTCAGTTGGGAACCGATGTTGGTACGCCAAGAGGTTTGTTGGAAACCCTGGCGCCTGCTATTCCGTTCTCTTCACGAGAACCACACCCATCACTCAGCACGAATCCAATTGACCTTGGACAAGGCGCCCCAGCTCGCCTGTCCTCATGTGCTTCTCCCCGTCGCGCCTCGAAAGTCCTCGTAAGTGGAAACCTCCGTCAATCGAGTACGTAAGGCGGGCTCGCTTGAAATCTCACACGCATGAAAGCGCTTGCATCAAACAGAGAGAGGTTATAGGAGCAAATGAATCCACTCCTCCCATCGAAGAACAACAAGTTCGGTTCCACTGCCTAGATAGTCAAGTGGTTAAGATACCTCGTTGTGGTCCCGCAATGCGGCAATACCGAGGCGGCCCAGGTTCGATTCCTGGTCTAGGCATCTTACAGCTCCTCAGGGAGCATCTCTTTTTGCACGTTGTGCGTCCTGCCATGTGTCAGTCAGCATTGCCATTATAATTCGCGCTTGGTGATGGTGTTTTGGGGTTTTGGCGTGCGAATTGAATTTCTTTGTGGGACGGGCCGGGTGGGGTGGGGGATTATGCCAGCACTTGCCAATTGAAACATTTGCTTCTCCGAACATCGGCATTGCAAAGAGCCTCCTTACTCATGTTTTTTGAGAGGTGCCGAGATTCAATTCGAGATGACGCGAGCCATTGACCAACAGTTCCTTCTGTGGCGGCCCCTGAAGACACTGCCACAGTCGAAGCAAGTGCTTCTGTGAGCCGAGAGATGTTGCGACGCTGCTGGAAGAGTTGTTCCGGGGATTGCAGGAGTTGACAGGAGGTGTGCTTGGTGTCTCCTTCCACCACCTTGAGTGATGAGGGGTCGATGACCCAGGGCACCTTGGGAAGTTTACCAAGTAGACTTTATCCTTTCTCAATCACGGACATCGATTCTCGAACAGCCAATGGTATGTCAATGGAGACACGCTTCCCTTGCTTCCCTCTCGACACAGAACGCTCACTCCTTCCAGTGTCACGAGACCAGTTGCAATACTCCAACGCCCCGGGTCTTGGATGAGACATGCCATATACAAGCGAATGGCCTCGAATGCTCCATTGGCAAAGCAGTCTCTCCAGTCGTCGGCATATTCCATCGCCTACGCCGACAACGACCGACCGCGGTTCCAATTACCCAAGTGTGACCGACTATCATGCTTTCGTTCACGATCCTAGACGATGCAAGATCGGTCTGACTGGAAGTCGGGTGCTCTAGGATGTAAGTCAACGACTTTCCGCAGCGGCTCCTAGCTAACTTCACACCCCAGACTGTCCTATTTCAAGACTTCTACGGCCACGCCGTGCGGCTACCTCCCTCGAGCGTGCAGCATCGCCAAACCCGATGCAAGGATAGTGGCCCTTTGCAGCCCGCCTGTCGATCCGATCACGACGTGCCAGCGAAAACCGTCCGGGGTCCTCTCTTTCTCACCGTTGATAACGGTCTTCTTTTGTGGTCAACCAGGTCGCTCAGTTCGTCCCGTAGGACAGGCATCGTGTCTCCAACCTGCCGACTTTCCACGCCCGACCTGCAGGCTTCGGGTCGACCCCTTGCCGAGGCCAGCATCCAGGACTGCTTGCAGGTTGCTGCACTCCCCCCGGACACCGCGGTGAGTTTTGATGACACCGACGGCATTCCTTCGCTTTTTCCGAGTTGTTTTCTTCTCGTGGAAAGGGGATTTGGTAGCTTCTCGGGCGATTTAGCATGCCTTACAGAAACTTCAGGTACACTCACATAAGCATAGAAGTTGCTCGCGCGGGTATAAGTCCTCTTACCTCAAGACTATCCGCGGCCACGATTTCCTCACCTCAAAAGCCACTCTAGGAACCTCGGTCAGCACCCGCCTTCGCTCAAGGTCTCAATGAATAGCCGATCCCCTTTGACCGAAATCGACAGACAAGGTCTGCTTCACCATGGCCAAATCACGACACCTTGGTGAGCGGTTACTCTCCGCCCCCGACAGAAGCTACCGCGTTTGCGTGCGGGGAAAGCTTGGTCGCAGGGACCAGGGATTGTGAGATTTCGAATGGTACCACCATCGGCTGAAGATGCATGAGATTGCCTCGATAATCTCGTGACTCTTTCGTCGCATGCACCCTCTTTTTTCCCCTCCCACAACCCAAACGGTAGGGGGCCTTGGTCGGGGCCTTTTCGGATGCGCCGTGTGGCAGGAAAGGCACACAAAAAGCAGGTGAGGAGTGTGACTATCGAATTGTTTTCGTCAAAACGCCCGACAAGGGACCTTGGCGAACAGGATGAAACCACTTAGAACGCTCTAGAACCAGGATCGGGGCTTCTTTTTGATGTTCCTTGCCCGTTGGCGTTGTATATGGTACTTGGACCTTCAGCCGTTGGAGATGTATTGCAACAGTGCAACATCATGTCGCATCCCATGCCGGTTCCCGCCGACTTCGACCGCCGTCTGCAAATCACAGCGTGGGCATTCGATATCGTCAATATACAAGTGTAGGGCAACAACGGAACAAAAGTCGAACAATCGGGACGGTCTATGCTCGTTGGGTTGCGTGGCATCGTCACGGTTGCTACCCTTTGACGGGAAATCATGGTGAAGGGTGAGGGGGAGGGGGTGAAGAATCGTGGCGTGATGATGGCTCAGTTGCTGACCATGCCAATCATATCCAACCGCCTCGGGCCGTGTAGACACCTTTGCGCGGGCGCGAGAGGAGGGAAACGGGAGCAATAGGCAGCTGATTTTATGTGCGCTTCAGGAGACGTAACGCCACTTCTTGCTGTTCATGACTGGGAATCCATGTGGAAGGCTTGTTGAAGGGGTACGATGCCTGGGTAAGGTGTTTTTGGTCGAGATGGTTAGGTCTCACCGGTTGGAGAGAGAGCTTCCTCGGGGTCTGAAAGGCAGATGACAAAAGGTGTGACGAAATGTCGGTTGTAGTACAAATCATGAGGTTGATCAAGCCCATGTAACGAAACTTACCTAATAAACGAAATAGTCTTTCAGAATGACCACAAACCCCCATGTCTATCGAAAATAGCAGCACTTGAGACGACTTACACGCGCATTCAGTTCCCCAGAAGATACTTGGTACATAGCTCTTGCTTAGTCAGCCAGTATCCGCACGCTCATTGGATGAACGCACTCACACCCAAACCCATCGACATGTCACGAACATATCAAGACCAGCTTCAAAACAAGCAAAAACAAGGCCAAAAAAGATGTAAAAAAAAGAAGCTTGTCACTGGAGTGAGTCGAACACTCTTCTCTGCAGCCACAATGCAGTATAATGACCGTTATACGACAGCGACTATGACTCTCGTGTTTTCTTGTTGAAAGAGTCATCGTTTACTTCGGTATAAGTCGACCCGATGTCAAAACGGCTTACACCGGCCTGAGCCGGGGGGAGGGGGGGTTGGTTCTTAGTCATCGACATCATCCATTTGTGCGAAAAGGCATCTGAAAAAAACATCTCATTCCATTTTTTCATGTGTGTGTGTCTGGGGAAGCATTCTTTTTATTCAGACCAGCTATGGGGAAGAAAGAAAAAGATACAAAAGAAATGCACACGAAAAAAAAGCAATGGTATCCCACATTTCCACCCATGACCCCTTGTCAATTGCTCGCCAAACGCCGCGGCCCAATGCCGTTATACTATACGATACTCAAAATCTATCCCGACTGATTCCATGGTCATGCGAGTCTAGGTCTCTATTTGGTGAGCCAGCCAAGGTAGTCGGCCACGATGAGGGTCACCATCCTGAGGGACAAGGTTAGCCAGAGCACTCCAGAGAACGAATCGTCAGACAAGGAATGCTTACGCGTGAGGAGCGATGCGGACATAGTAGGTGCCGAAGCCGCGGTAGAAGCGACCGAGACCCTCCTGCTTGGCCACCTTTGCGAAGCAGTCAACCATGCCGCGGTAGGGGACCTTTCCGTCGGGGCCCTTCTGCTGCTTCTGCAGACGAGTCTTGACAAAGTCGAAGGGCAGCGAGAAGAAGGAGGCGAAGAAGCCGGCGACGGCGCTGGCGGTGAGGGTCTGGGTGCGGGCGCTGAGGTCGGTGTTCTTCTTGAGCTGGGCCTTTGCCTCGCTGAAGAAGGCCAGCTGGCCAAAGTTGAGGGCCATGGCTCGGACGACGGTCGGGGCGGCTCCGGCCCAGAGGGCGGCGACGCCTTCGTTCTTGGCAATGGACGAGAGGGCGTCGATGACGGACTTGTAGTTCTTTCGCTCGGCGAGGGGCTTGAGGCCGTCGCTCTGCATGCGGATGAGGGCGAGATCGGCCGGGTTTCCGACCATGGCGGCGAGACCACCGGCCGTGAGACCGGCCGTGGCTCGCTCGGCGAAGCCGACTTGGCGTCCCTCGCCCTTGGCTCGCACCGACAGCTTCCCCATGAAGGTGTCGAAGATGCCCAAGCGGGCCGTGGTGTAGACGGCCTGGCGGAGGAGACCGGCCGACAGACCCGTGTACAGGTCGAGGGCCTTGCCGCTGGAGATGATCTGTCGAGTGACGGACATGGCGGTGGGCTTGGGGCCGGTGGCGGAGCCCTCTCCGGCGAGCTGGATGCGGACCTTGATCATGTCGACGGGCTGGATGACGCTGGTGGCCACCATGCCGCTGATGCCTCCGTTGACGAAGGGGAGCGCAGCCCTCACGACGGGAGAGTGAAGGAGGTCGGCGGCGATGGCGCCCGAGTCACTCCTGGCGGCGCCGATGACTTCGCTCGTCTTGGACCGAGCCGACTCGGCCGCCTGCTTGAAGCTTCCGGAGCTCATGTTGGGCGAGATGGTTCCTGAGATCTGGCAGAGGGGTCCCGGGTATGCTTGACTAATACCCGATCAAGGCCAGATGGGATACGAGTCGGCGTTGCTTGGGAGGGAGGGGGGAGGGGGAGGTAGGTTGACAGAGGAAAGCCAGGGGTGACTTGTTGACTGATCTGGGGTTTGGTGTAAGTGGTGGGAGTCGAGAGAAAGGAAACACGGGCGGCAGTGCCTGGGGTTTAATATAATCGAAGAGCTTGGCTATGGGATGGGCAATGGGGGGTGGAGAGGTGGTGGCTTTGCACCCGAGCACCACACGTCTCAGCGTCCCAGTGTCTCACAGGCTCATAAGACGACATTCAAGGCATCCAGGGCCGAAGAGATCCGGACCTTCACCTCGGCCGGAGGACGGGTCCGGCCCTGGGGTGGGGGAATCGACGTGAAGATGGACATTGAAAGACAAAAAAAAAA
>JAMQMW010000322.1:0-17631 GCA_024115155.1 Thelonectria blattea
ATGTGCATAGTTGGTATGTTGGATTGCAATTGTGTGTGGTGGTTTTGTTGTAAGTTGGTTGTTGATCGCTTCGTCGAGCATCAAATCGTGACCTTTTCATGACATGCCCAGGTCAGCCAATCTAGCTAAAGAAGACATTAGTATTCGGCCACTTTAATCTTGGATCAATGAACCGTACCGTGGGTGTAAACTCGGGGTGCCATGGCCCTGCGCTGCGTTGTCACCGGCCGTACCGTTTCTCAGGCTCAGCAGACGTGAACGTGAAGGGCTCTCTTGTTGCGCGAGTCGCACAAGCTCGCACCGCATTGCCAAACCCACGAGAGGAGGCATCTGGTAGCCACTGACGGCTGCCATGGAAATCTGGATGACTCCCATTGTGCAAGTGCAAAGCTTGGACAGGCTCGACAAGTCGGAGAGCACGACGCGATTCCTGCCTCCCAAGACTCGGATTGACGATTGGGACTGGTACATCGACAGCGTAAACAGCATGGATTAGAAGTGCTGAAGGGGGCGGGCGGATGCTTTGGGAGCTTGGAACGGCTTGGAACATCCGTCAACAAAAGCGAACCTCGATGGGGCCATGCAGTCCCGGAGTCATGAGCACACGCAATTCACTCCAGGACTTCATAAGCCCCACCGGGGGAGGGGACACTGGTGAAAGATTCTCTGTCGATGTGGTCTCGAAGTTTGCGGGGAAAATAAGTGAGGTGTGGTGGTAGTTGGCAGACTGGGGAAGAGGTAGGGGTGGCTTAGGTGGGTAGGTAAGGAGATGGGGAGATGTTGGGGAAAATGATGAGGACCAGGAGTCGAACAAAGGTAGCGAACAGCTTGTTTTAAACCGCTCTGGTCCGGGTTTGCGGCCCCTCGGATCGGCTGAGTTATGTGCCGAAAGCAATTGATTGACCGGCTTCACCTTTGTGCGAATGCTCTGGTTGGTTCATCCGGAGGCCGACAATGCCACGTTATGCAGCTGGTGGGGTGTTGTGGGAGAATAGGCACCTCTATCATGTCCAATTAGAAGGGAGTCGCAATCTTGGGGAGTTATCTTCTCCACGATCTTGAAGCACAAGATGGGTATTACTTATGCATGTCCTGAGAACAGTAAAAGGAAACTACCTAGCTAGGTACCTAAGGTTGTGCGTGAACTAAAGCTATTGATGCTGGGTAGATCATGGACATGCCCCCAGGGATCAAACAAATCACGATCAAGCGCTTTATAAATGACCAGTCCCACGGACATAATTGAGGGTTGCCCGGGTTGATTTCTTGTGGCCAGCTGTAACCACCCTTCACCACGCTTTGTGTTTATACTGAATTTGCCGTTCTTCCTATTGGGAATGTTTCATGTTCTATGGCACCTACTTGAATTAATCCTTTGAGCAGAAATCAGAAAGCGCGACATATTCGCCTGGAGATCTTGCATGCTTGATAAAAACGCCCGTAGTAGCATCTATAGATTCGGGTCTGATTGACACTAATGCTTCTCAAGTTAATATGACCTATAGGTACTGTCGACCTCGGGTAAGGTATGTACGGCGAGATCATCTTCGCCTAAAACTAAATTCTACGGTCAGTTCGTTGACTCTTCTGTTATGCTGCTCAATCTCCCACCACTTCAGCTACGACAATGGAATTTGCAGAGGGGAGCCTTGGAGGTCTTATTGACATGCGCCAGAACAGCCAAGGAGCCATGATCGCGAAATCCAACATGATCCAACAGGCCGGCGTTACATCTATTTGCACTTTCTTCTTTCTTGCTTCGGAGACATGGGGACCCCTGGCCTGGGCCATGACTTCGGAGCTGTTCCCGGCCAGACAGGCACAAGCGGCCTGGATATGACCACTGTTGCAAACGTAAGTTATCTGGACACCACAACTTCAACCCAGGTCACTCCAGTACCACCCAACAATAACTGTGCCTCTTCAACTGGGCACTCGCCTAGTCTATGCCGTACCTCGAGAATTGGGGCCCCGGGAAGTAACCAAACTTGCTGTCCATGATCGTCTTCATCGGGCCGGGGCTTGTGTGTTATCCTATTTAGCCTTCTCCTTTGATATCTACGAGAAAAAAGACTTGAATCTCGGGAAGATAGATCAGATGCACCACGAGGCCTCGCCGGCGAGAGACTGCCATGTGGGTGCACACCCTAGATGCCATCGATGTCCAGCCCCTTGGGGACATCAAGTTCCCCAACAAGAGTTCGACCTTTGAGCACTGCGGGGCCCCTGCCAACGAAGAGTCTGCTTGGATACGCCATGAATGGGCTGAGATGAGGACGGTAAGTCGGTGAAGGGCTCACGCGAACTCGGTTGGAGGCGGTACGCGCTCAGTTGAAGCCAACTGGTGGTAGCATTAGTTGTTCAATGCACTACTCAATTGCATTCCTCCCGTAGTCTTCATAGATATCTTCTTTTCCACGAAATCCCTAGTGTTGACCTTGAATTGATGTTTCTATATACGTCTGCTATGATAGGGCATAGCCTGGCTGAATCGCGAATTCATGTGTAAATGCTTGGAATGAGTACATATTGCTGGGGCTTGTAAGCCTCCCCTGTTCAGATAATCTTCCACCCTACACCGAGGTGACACGATTGTCACCCGTCGTCTGGAGTTGATATGAAACTGCAAGGCCGAGAGATTCCTTGTGCGAGAGCGGCAAGAATCGTACTCGTGCTACCAGGGAAGAAGATGGGACCCCTGAATACCTAGACTATCTATAAGACGATAAGTACACCCCAATTGTGGCATTTTCGTATCAATGTCCAGTAGAAGAAGGGCACATGAACTGGCTCCTGCATGGCATCGAAACCAGAATTTGACCATGTCCCATTCTTGGAGGGACCGGTGATCATTGATTCATTGTCTCTCTGCCCCTGGGTTGACCTTCGCCCTGCGGATACCGCGGGACTTCTGGACCCTGGAAACCGGAGGCTCGGTGCCGCACCCTCAAGCTCGGCGGCAGCTGAGGAGGACGTGGAGTGACGTAACGATACGATGGCACATGTGGTCGCTCAAGTTTGACTCACTCATCAAAAGTGTGATACGGCGACGCTGGAATATCGATTCGTAAAGAGCGTTATTCCAGCCGAAATCAAGATAAATCACCCAACCATCCGTCATGCCACCCCTCCCTTCCGACGTCAGCTATGGCGACGGTCATTCCAATGGCCGCTGATGTTGTCGGAACAAGAAGTGCGACGCAGTGAAATCTGAGCCCACCTCCTTCAGCTCCCTGGTAAATACTAATAATGGCAAACGGGGCCGTACCAAGAAACGGCATGCGGTCGAGCTGAGCTGCCGCATCCGTTCTCCATACAAGTCGAAATCCTGGCATCGTAATCGTAGCGGTCAAAACCTCCCTGGCATCCGAAGCATTATACCTGCCGCCCCAGGAGACAGATTCGTCCTGTTCCTGTCCGAGTCCTGTCAGACCACGCAAGTTTGCAGGGCAGCGAGCCCTGGCGGAAGCCCAAAAGCGAAAGTCGATTCGCCGAAGAAAGGGGCCGAAATAATGGCGAATAAGAGGCCAGAAAACGTCTCAGATAACAGCCATTGGAAGCAGGACTTGAACAATGATGACGCACCGTAGCAAGGGGTGGAGCCGACACCGGAAAACAAGGGGACTGGGAGCCTCTTTTCTTTTCTTTCGCAGCTTGGAGGAAATATCTCGGGAATATCGATCGGTGGCAGTGGCTGGCCCAGACTGGGAGATCTTTTACGGCCCGAGTTTTGGACGGAGGAGGAGCCCCGAATGGGTTCATGTCACGATATGTTCCCGCCGGCTCGATCCCCCCCTGACAGGAAAAATATCCCTGACGCCCAGCCCTGAAATCACGCATCGGCATGTAGCCACCTGGCTCGGCAAGTCTCAGACATGAGGCTCAAAACGACATCAATCACCGTGATATCGGTCCGTCAAAGTTGCGTGTTGGGCCTCGCGAATAGAATGTCTCGGTATCTCGTATCCACACCTTACCCACGCCGTGGTGTGACGGGTACGTAGATGGGCCGAATACTTGTCTCGTCAGTTGACTGGAGCATCGAGAGACAGGTCCTGGTCGGCGAGAGAGTATATATAAGTGTAAACAGTCGCCATCAGGGAAAGCATCCATCAATTCCAACATTGAACTCGAAATATATACAACGAGTCTAATCACACTCACACACTCACACACACACACACACTTCGCCATGGCCGAATTCGAGATCCCCACTGAACAATGGGCTCAAGTCATCGAGGAGACTGGTGGTAAGTCCCTACCTGCAACACTTCTCTCCCTTGGCTCGTAATAACAATTGCACCAGTCACGACATACAAGAGAATCCCGGTCCCAACGCCAGGCCCCGATGAGGTCCTCATCAACGTCAAATACTCTGGCGTCTGCCACACCGACCTGCACGCCCTCAATGGCGACTGGCCCCTCGAGCGAAAGACGCCCGTTATTGGCGGACACGAAGGCGCCGGAGTCATCGTTGCCAAGGGAGAATACGTCCACGACCTCGAAATCGGCGACCACGCCGGCATCAAGTGGCTCAACTCGTCGTGTCTCGAGTGTTCCTTCTGTATCCAGTGCCTCGAACCCCTCTGCAACCGCGCCCAGCTCTCCGGATACACCGTCGACGGCTCCTTCCAGCAGTACGCCGTGGCCAAGGCTGCCCACGTCGCCCGCATTCCCAAGGAGTGCGACCTGGCGGCCGTTGCGCCTATTCTGTGTGCCGGTCTGACCGTGTACAAGGGCCTCAAGACCTCTGGCGCCTGGGCCGGCCAGTCGGTTGCTATCGTCGGTGCTGGTGGCGGTCTGGGTAACCTGGCTATTCAGTATGCCAAGGCCATGGGTCTGCTCCCTATTGCCATTGATGGAGGCGAGGGAAAGAGACAGGCATGCTTGGAGCTCGGTGCAACCCAGTACATCGACTTCACCACGTCGAAAAACATTATCGCCGATGTCAAGGCTGCTACGCCCGAGGGTCTCGGACCTCACGCCGTCCTTCTTCTTGCCGCCTCGGACAAGCCGTTCCAGCAGGCCATCCAGTACGTCCGATCTAACGGCACTATTGTGTGCATTGGCATGCCCGCCGGCGGAAACTACCAGGTCCCCGTGTTCGATGCCGTTGTCAGATGCATCAACGTCAAGGGCTCCTACGTCGGCAACCGACAGGACACGCAGGAAGCCATCGACTTCTTCAGCCAGGGCATGGTCAGGGCGCCCTTCAAGATTGCCAACTTGGAAGACCTCCCCGAGGTCTTCGACATGATGAAAGAGAACAAGATCGTCGGCCGCTACGTTCTCAAGGTCAGCGACTAATTTGGATGATGTTATGAGGGCGGTTATGTCAGTCATGGATTTCGGATAGAGAAATATTTAGAACCGGGATGTTGGTTGCTTTCTTCAGCGTTAGAGCTTATGTACTTTGAATATGGTGTATTTGAGAGTTACCATTCATTGAAGATCTGTTCTCGTCTTGAAGGCTGTTTACCAACTGGAGATATTGAGAGTTTCGCGCCGTGTCTACATACGGAGCGTAATGAGATTGGCCCTCGAGGAGAGAAAAGCACACCCGTGGCAGCATGGACTCGTTGTCGTGAACTTAAATGGCTTAGTACAAGTACCCTTGTAGTCCGTATCTGCACGAGGGTACTACGTAAGGTCAAGTTGGAGATATCTTCCACCCACTCCACAGTATATCTTCATCGTACCCTGCGTACCTACGTAGGTACCTACCTAGGAATAGATCACTATGGGCCATAGAGTGCTTCGCTGGAAAATGAGGAAAGTAGAATCACTTGAAAAGTACCGTGTCGCCATAATACCCATCCCTCGGTAGAAAGCCACCCGACCTATCGATTTGACACCATGTGATTGGGACGTCCGCGAATTATCCTAGAATTGGGCAGATGACCGCAACTTAAGTTCTTCATTAAGGCGATCGTCACCACCATCCTATAAGCGCAATAATTCATTGGACTTAATATTCTTTTAGGCAATAAGCCCGTCAGCCGATGCTCATCAGCTGAATTGATTCATGTCATCTCAGCGGCCAGACTTGCCAGATCTGATAATTAATGTCCACTTATGCATGCATCTTGCTTTCAGTTAAATTGCTGTAAGACGCGCAGAAATCGGGATAAAGTCACCGCCGCGACCCCCTCCCTTGGGTCTTGCCCTCATACATTCCCGGAGTACTCCGTTCGATCCAAGCAAGAACCCGAAAACCCTCAAAACTCAACGATGGGCATCACACAACTTGCGTGGGCCTTGCTGCTCGCAACGGCCATCTATCCAACAATCGCCACACCTACAGAGCGACGAGCTAATGCAATCAAGTACAGTTCCCCAGCCTACTATCCGGCACCTTTTGGTGGTTGGGTGGATGACTGGGCGAAGAGCTATGAGAAGGCTAAAAAGCTGGTTGACTCGATGACGTTGGCTGAGAAAACCAACATCACGGCCGGCACAGGCTTGTTTATGGGTAAGAATGTCATCAAATTAAGTGAAGTTCCTTCAACTGATCTCAACTTAGGGCAAGTTCGGAATTCCACAGTATAGTCAACGCCAAAGTCGCATACTAACAGATAGGCAGACCCTGCAACGGAAACACTGGCTCTGCCCCTCGAGTGAACTTCCCTCAATTGTGTCTCAATGATGCTGCCAACGGTATTCGGCAGGACGACAATGTGACCGTCTTTCCTGATGGAATCACCGCTGGCGCCACCTTTGACAAGAGGTTGCTCTATGAACGAGGCGCAGCTATGGGGAAAGAAGCGCGAGGTAAAGGCATCAACATCTTGTTGGGCCCCTCGATCGGTCCTATTGGACGAAAGCCCAAGGGCGGTCGCAACTGGGAAGGCTTCGGTGCCGATCCTGCCTTGCAGGCCATCGGAGCCCACCAGACCATCAAAGGGATTCAAGAGCAAGGTGTCATCGCCACCATGAAGCATTTGATTGGGAACGAGCAGGAGATGTATCGGCGACGAACGACAGACATCGTCTCCCCGGCCTATTCGGCAAATATAGGTAATATTCGCGACTGGCCGGGCAGTTGCTACCAGGGCTAACATGAGCACAAGATGATCGAACTCTCCATGAGCTCTACCTTTGGCCATTTGCTGAAGCCGTCCGGGCCGGTGTCGGCGCCGCAATGACAGCGTATAACCGAGTGAGTTGTGTCTGGGCCGACAGTATATATATGGCGCTGACAATTTGCAGGTGAATAATACCATGTCCAGTGAGAACTCGTATCTTATCAATCGACTGCTGAAAGACGAGCTGGGCTTTCAAGGATTTGTCATGACCGACTGGCTCTCCCAAATCACGGGCGTCGGGTCAGCTCTCGCGGGAATGGACATGAGCATGCCTGGTGATCCGTTGATCCCTCTTTTGGGAAACTCGTTGTGGATGAACGAGCTGACTCGAGCAGTTCTCAACGGCTCAGTCCCCATGGAAAGGCTCAACGACATGGCCACTCGCATCGTCGCCTCTTGGTATCAATTTGGACAGGATCAGGGCCTTCCCAAAGTCAATTTCGACACGAACACGAATGATGCGATAGGCCCATTGTACCCAGCGGCTTGGCCCAATTCGCCTCGAGGGGTTGTCAACCAGTTTGTCCCGGTTCAGCTAGACCACGACACGATTGCGAGGGAGATTGCCCAAGACGCCATCACCTTGCTCAAGAACGAGGACAGCCTGTTGCCGCTTTCTAGTTCCAGGCCCTTGAAGGTATTCGGAACTGGAGCCAAGGCGAATTCCGACGGACTCAACGCCTGTCCTGATCGAAGCTGTAACAAGGGCACGTTAGGACAGGGCTGGGGATCCGGCACTGTCGATTACATGTATCTTGACGACCCCATCGGCGCAATCACGGGAGAAGCCAAGAATGTCACCTTCTACAATACCGACAAGTTTCCCTCTGTCCCGAATCCTACGGCAGACGATGTTGCACTCGTCTTCATCACATCCGACTCCGGCGAAAATCAGTACACGGTTGAGGGGAATCATGGAGACCGGGATGCGTCACGTCTAAACGCGTGGCATAACGGCGACACCCTCGTCAAAGCCGCTGCAGCCAAGTTCAAGAATGTTGTCGTCGTGGTGCACACCGTTGGCCCTCTGCTGCTCGAACAATGGATCGATCTCCCCTCAGTCAAATCAGTGCTCGTCGCTCACTTGCCGGGCCAGGAGGCGGGGAAGTCGCTTACAAATGTTCTGTTTGGATCTGTTTCACCCAGCGGGCATTTACCATACAGCATCACCTACGCCGAGGACGACATGCCATCAAGCGTGGTGGACTTGATCGACTTCGCGCTGGTTGACCCGCCGCAGGATGACTACTCGGAGGGTCTGTACATCGATTATCGGTGGCTGAACAAGCAAAAGATTCACCCTCGCTATGCTTTCGGCCATGGACTCAGCTACACGAACTTCTCATACACCAACGCTACCATTGAGAAGATCACCCAACTCGACAAATACCCACCGCAGAGACCAGCCAAAGGGACGATTCTGGACCACTCTCAAGCCGTTCCTAGCTACACCGAGGCCGTCAAACCAAAGGGATTTAACACCATCTGGCGTTATCTCTACTCTTGGCTTTCCGAATCGGATGCCAAGGCAGCGGTTGAGAAATCCAAAACGTCCAAGTACCCCTACCCTGACGGCTATTCCACTGTGCAGAGAACTGTTTCGTCCCGTGCGGGTGGTGCTCAGGGCGGCAACCCCGCTCTCTGGGATGAAGCTTACAGTCTCTCCGTCGTTGTCTCGAATGTGGGAGCCGTCTTCTCGGGCAAGGCGTCGTTCCAAGCATACGTGCAGTTTCCCGCAGATATCGGGTACGACACCCCAGTCATTCAGCTACGCGACTTCGCAAAGTCTGCGGAGCTCGCGCCAGGAGAAAGCGAGAGGTTAGAGATCGTGTTGACAAGGAAGGATTTGAGTATCTGGGACGTTGAGGCCCAGGACTGGGTGGTTCCGGCAGTGGGAGGCGAATATAGAGTCTGGCTGGGAGGAGCAAGTGATGATTTGAGGCTGGTCTGTCTTACTGATAGCCTAATCTGTGAGAATGCAGGGAATGGGCCGATCTTAATAGCGGACGTGCGGCAGCTTCAGGATATTACTATGTATTCTTAGAGCAAAGCAATACGACCAGTTCATTATGCCCATCGTCGTCCAGATTAAACTTGCCACAGTGGGTTAATCATGCAAGACACGCGCGAATAACACCAAGGCAGTCTCTCCCCGAATACTCGCTAGTATTCTATTCGTTGAACAAATTGAAGGGGGGTCGTTTGGTTATTCCTGCGGAACTGCGGTCATACTGCCCTATCTATTTGTAGACACGCCTTAAAGAACATCCCTGGGTATTAGGTTATTCGGTACGACGTCAAAACCTACACACCGCTCGCATGTTTCCAAATAGACTCTCACTATTTATTGTCAGTCCACCCTCCAGTCGCCAAATAACCGATCTTCCCGGACCTTCTTCTCCCACGGCATACCTTTGTCCCTGTGTGAGTCCAGTGTAGTTCTCCATTTGATTTGCAAACTGTGCCTCCACTCCAAATCAAAGGCGCTTACAAGAAAGCGATGGTCTTCAGCCCCCAGACCGCTTAGGTCTAGGTTGTCCTGTAAGCGCTGAGTTGTCGCGCTCGACTTCTTAGCTCCCGAATAGGCGAAGCCGTCCCCATTCTCGGACAACCAGACCGAGCACTTCATTGCTTCGCCTCAAAAGGGCCCCCAAAGCCCCAATCCTTCGCGGGTCTCGAGGCCGGTAACGTCCGAGGAATGCAGAAATTGGCAGTCCAGACCACGCCATGTAAGCGCCATCCATCCTAGTTGTCTCTACTCGGTAAGCGTGTATTCCTGCCCCATTTGACTTGTCAGCTGGCAGAACTGAGCCTCCAAGGCTAGGTTAAAGGTCCGGTACATAAGTTGATGAAATGTCTCCGAACGATCGAATGAAGTCAACCAGAGGAGCTTCCCCGAGTATTCACTATGCATATTGCTTCCTATTTCATTGCTGGCTTGGTTGCCGCCGGTTTGACCGCGGCAACACCCTCACCGAGCCTCGTAGGGCGATCCCCCAAGCCTGCCTATGAGGATGGCAAATACATTGTTGATCGCCAGACCCAATTCTCCAAGAAAGCCATTTGGACTTTTACAGGCAACAAGCTACCGGCGGGGTTGACGGCAAGCAACTACGGTGACAGTACACGGGTTTTCAAGCCGTCAAACGTCAATGTTCGGAATGGCTACTTGGAGCTTCTCGTCAACGGCGGCCAGAAAAAGCCCTACAAGTCGGGTGAAATCAGCACCAATGTCCAGAACATCAAGTACGCAAGTGTACGAACCACTGCTATCCTGACCGAAGTCCCCGGAGTTTGCAATGGTGCGTCCATGATACTACACCCAGCCTTGGAGCTACCTGCTGATTGACATTATCCAGGCATGTTCTTCTACAAATCTGATACGCAGGAGTCGGATATTGAATGGCTTTCCGATCCAAAATCCGAGTCCAATGCTGGGACTCGTAAACTCTGGTTCACCAACCAAGACGCCAATGGGGATGGACAAAGCACATACAAGGCCGTCAGCCCACCATCGAAACCGACGACGACGGAGCATGAGTACCGTATTGACTGGACGGCCGGCTTGGTACAGTTCTACGTCGACGGTGTGAAGAGGTGGCAGACCACTAAAGATGTGCCGAGTGTCCCTGGTCCTTGGGTCTGGAACAACTGGTCCAACGGGGACAAGGGCTGGAGTGCTGGCCCTCCAGCCAAAGATGCAGTCTTCAAGATCAAGAAGATCGAGATGTACTATAACACAGCTTGAAAGGTCGATCGATACCTACTGAAGGGAGAGAGAAGTAGGTGTATTATAGTAGCGCATCTTTCAACCAATCGTTTTCTTTTTGTGGACTGGCGTCGAGTTTCGGAGGAGAAATCAAGTTTGGAAGCCTCGATTCCTTTCAATGGTGCCAGAATTATTGTCATGTAGATGGACGGTGGAATAAACTGAAAGGGGGCGAATGCGTCACCTACTGTTCGCCCATGTGCCCCGATGCCTCACCTCGGCTCATTTAGATATCGCTCTAGATGCACGGTTTTCGGCCCCGGACTTCAACTGCTGCTAGCTCCGGAAAGGGTTTGAGGACTGGGCAGGAGGATGTGTCACTGTGTATCTACGGTCTACCTGTACCCTCGGTTTGTCGAATTCTGCGAAGGCTGTTGGGAGCTTCCGCCCAGTTGCACGCTCTGAATATCCCATGGACCCTCATTTGGGTCAACGCGTCTTCGGCCATGAGGCTCGTTGCGCTCTTCATGATATCCTCGATTGTTTCGCTCGTTCTCGCTCCGGTTGGGCCTGGGCCAGCCTCTGTCGAAGCTAACATTAGCACGTTGTGGCTGTATACTCTAACATCGATCGTGGAAAGCTATTCCGAATAATGCACGCATATTATTGCCGGCTACCTTATGAATAATGCCGAGCCACAAGGAGCCAAGTAAATCAGGATAATAACACATTATATCTTTCTGAACAGAATTGGAACAGTATTTATAAGGAGAAACGATCCAAATAAGAATGGAGCTCCTGTACTTTCTCGTAGCTATCCTTGAAGCCATCTCCAGACATGAAATCATCCAGCACTGCCCGATTTTCTTTTCCCCAGACACCATACCAAAAACCACACACGTCCACTTCTGCCTCATCTAGCAGAGTCCTCAGTCTTTTCAAAGTCAATCCCATCGCGTGTAGGTCGATCACAATCTCTTGCTCGTAGCTTTCGCCAGGCCGAAGTTCGATGAGCGAGAGAGGCTCCGGATTACCCGTTGAGAGCAATGGCGGCAATAGGACGAATGTATAGCGTTCTCCAGGCGTCGGCTTGTCGGGAATCGTAAATGACACCGAGTCAAGCTCGAATACCGACCGGGTGTGAGGTTTCTGCTTATCCAGAAGCGTGACCGGCTTCGCATTGTTGTTTGTCACCTTCATCGAGAAGATCAAAGGTATCCTTCTGAAATGCCGCAAGGTAATCGCCAACCCCGTGATTGGGTTCTAATCGGGAGTAGTGCCATCGATTGGCTCTCTGATCTCTCCGTCTTCAAACGATTCTCCCCTCTCTAGGTCTTCGAGTAACTCTCTCTTCTCAGGGTCGTCGGTCGGTTCTCTCCTCCTCGCGGAGTCCCTTAGCACAGCGTAAATAGGAAATCCGATTACCAGAGTAATCTGGATGACCTTCTTGAGTGTGTGTAGCAAGATTAGAGAGGACATGGTTACAAGTGATAGGCAGGGTAGATTTTGGTGTGGCGAGGGCGAGTTTTGCTGTTTATCAGTGGGCGCTGGGTTGTGGTTGAAATGTCGGAAGTAAGAGGTGGACTCGAGGCACATGTATAAAAGAACCGAACAAAAACTATTTTATTGGGAAGGCAAGAACAGCTGAACAGACGCGGGTCAAAGCGAAGTTAATGATGCCTTCGAGGAAGCAATGACATGGATGAAATTGGACTGGAGAATGCTGGCGGCACGCACGGGTAGGCACGCTGGGTGGGCATGGAAAGTCCCAAGTGTCAATATCATTTACAGAAGCTTTTCAACTAGGTATCGATCGGAAACTTCACAAAGGTCTGCCTTCCTGCAAATATTGCCTTCTTACTTCGTTGACACGCGAGCCAGGTCAGCAAGAGCTTCGATGCGCTTGAACTTCGCATCCTCGATGACGTCTAGACGGAAGGAGCGTTGTTAGCAAAAGCATCAGAGCGTATTTCACGTATGATAACGTACTTGCGTCAGCATCGCTGGAGAAGTGTGCGCTCCACGCAACGAAAGTGCTACCCGCCAAGTCTCCTGAGGTGACTTCATGGCAGCGAATGGTGCTCATGGCGCTGGTGTAGCTGAGTTCGGGCTGCGAGGTGATCACGCTATACGTGATGTAATGATTGATGGACTGAGTTGGGGAGTAACGGTTAGCTGTGCGGGCCGATTGTGCATGGAAACAGCCGTCAGTATGCTTACGCTATGTTCCTCCTGCTTCACATCCACCACGGTCCCGTCCTTGAAAGTCCATTTGACAATGTCAGTGTCGGGGCTCGTTCCCTTGACCCATTCCGACTTTTTGAGGGCGGACCAGAAGTTGGCAAAGTCCTGGAGCTTGATGTGGTGCCAAACGTGGGAGAGGGGAGCCTTGATGACGGCTGTCTCCAGCACCGAAGTGGAAGTGGGAATGGCTCCTGAAGTGCTCATGATGTCTGCTGGCGGTCAACGGCTTGGATCTGATGATGGTCAAGGTCGAGTTTGGTGTGGTAATGGATATTCAGAGGAACCTCTGATGAGGTTGAGAATGGAGGTTGGCGGGGAAGTATACACATTGACGTCATGCAAAGGTCATCATTTGGTCGCTCTGGGAATTGGGTTTGCAATCAATGGCTGAAAGTCTCACTCTCACAGACGCGGGATTGATCGGCATTTCCCAGCCTTCGCCGCATCAGGCATCTCCTCGAGCTTATTCAACACGGTTACCATGGACGCCTCAGGGTAGACTAGTCTACATCTCGTAAAAATTGTTCCCGCACAAATCTCCCATCAAAATTCCTCCAGATCCCGTCAAAGGCTGTCGCGTCCACGTGGCATCTTCCGATGCTTCTCTTACATCGGTAAATTCCTCTATCAGTTCCCATTTCCCAGTCACTTGATCCTTGACGAGATATCGCAGCAAGATGCGATCACCGCCGTCTTCGAAGACAAAGTCCCGTCGCCACAACCGCTTCCACTGCTCATCAGCTGTGCCCTCCACCGCGTTTCCCTGTTCGATAGCGCGGTTTCTTGCGGCCAGCAGGTAGAGAGAGTGAGTATTCCACAGTCCGTCCTGACCTGGGTAGTCTTTCAACATCCAGACCGCTTGGTCGCGCACCAGGGGATCGCGACAGAAGAGTGACGTGACCAGGAGGTACCATGCAAGCCCGCACTGCAAAGAAACCTGGTGAGCTGGGTTCTTGATCTTTCGCTTGGCAGTGCGTAACGCGATTTGGGCGAGCGACAGGTATTCCCGGTATAGAGGCGTCCTTGTGATCAACAACTCGACTTGGAGAAACTGCGAAGGGTCTTCGAAAACGACGGCACCTAGGTATTGCAACCGGAGATGAATGGCTCTGAGATATTCCGGTGATCCCGTTTCTGCCATGGTGAGCTTTTCAAAGAGCGGTAGGAAAGCGGTACCAAGGGCTTCCATGGTCTTCTTGTTGACGTCGCAGAACTCTTGAATCTTCGAGTTCCCAAGAAGTTGAATGTAAAATTCGTTGATGGCGGAATTGTCGTTCGAGCATGACCCATTGGAGGCCTGCAAAAGCTCCATCATGATTGGGGCGATAGCCGTTTGCTGACGTCGGCCAGCGAGCCAATATTCCTCGAATTCGTCCAGGCTACTGAAGACGGCTGGAATGCGGTCGGGGGTTGCGGATGAGTTAGGAATCTGGCTCAGGAGGACCATGAACGACTCTATCGTCTGCTTCTTACTCCGCAGCCCCTTGGAGAGATTCGGAAGCGGTGGTCCCTGGCCAACCTTTCCTGGAAGAACCGTGCGAACTTGCGTTGTCAGTTGGGTGAATGTGTCTGATAATGACCCAAGGAGGGGTGTTGGATTCGGTCCAAGATCGGCCATCTGGTCGTGCGAATCTCCTCCCGCCAAGAGGGAGAGGACCAAGGCGAGACCGTGGTTGACATGATCCAATGCACCTTTCTTGTTACCCCGAAGCCTCTCGAAGAACAGAAGCAGCACTGATAGGAACACCGCGCTCTGCATGGAGGAAGATTCGCTCTGAAGCTTCAGTGAGCGGCAGTAATAGGTGACCGCGCGGAAGTAGTGTATGTCTCCTTGGCTTTTCGGGAGGGTTGGCACCGATACCGCGCTCATTGATTCGTACTCGGACTCACAATACCACTTGCTCAAAGCCCCGATTGCCATTGCCGCATTGCGAAGGGTGCCATTCTGGCGGGTGAGTTGAGGCAAGGTTACTCCCCACAGATCACCACTTGAGACGGCGGTAGTCCAGGGGCCTTGAGCGAGATTCACGAATTCATCGAAGTAGAGCGCGCTCGCTGCATCCGGGAAGTCGACAACGACCGTGTCCACTTGAGCTTGTATCCTTGGGGGCGATATGCGAGTGATTTGCCTAGAATCTTCAGGGGCCGGCACCGGATTCGCGCGTCTCTTCCTCGGCTCAACCGGATAACCTGCACATTGTCCCGGACTCTTCAAACAGTTGTTGCACTGTGGCTTGGTGCGGTCGCACTTGATATGCCGCGCTTTACAGGCGAAACAAGCTCTTCGTGCCTGGCTTTCAGGTGCCTGAGACGAGTTTGGTTTGCTGAGTTGAACGGCGAGAACTGTAGGTGCCTTGATGGCGCTTCTCGACGTTATATCGTGGGGCTCACTATTCACAGCCCTGACCTATCAGCATGTTCCATCTCACGTGGCAAAAGGCAATTCCGTCCAATACTCACTGAACACGCTTCCTTAGCAACGGGATGATGAGTGCGGACATTGCCACCCGTCTGCTTTGAGAAGTTCATCAAGCACGCGGAGGAACGAAGCGAAGAATCTACCCTTCGTATCTCACGGGGCAATGCGAGTTAGATGGGTGAGACGTACAAATTGGTGCCTGGTTTCTCCACTTAAGTCGTCAGGTCACGTGTTATGGCACATGATCCACCGTCCAGTGATCACTTCTCCTTCAGAGGTTAGAGTGCTAGTACGAATACGGAGAAGAGATCGGCTGCTCATCCGATCCCTGTCATCGTGGCTTTAAAGCCCAGAAGCCTTGAGATGCCGCCAAGTCACGATCGGGTTTCTTCCAATCTTTTGAAGCCTCTTTCTTATTAAGTGACCAAATATCTATTCCGCCTAGGCAGGGTTTCTCTTACGCCGGCATAGGCCTTTTTTCACCACGAAATCGTGACGGTCAAGAGGGTTTTTTGTGACAGGGTGTGTGGACCTCGATCGAGGGCGCCAAAGTCCTTGCGAATTCGTCGACTCGCTGAATGAACTTTGGCGTGCGTGCACATATGTGCAGTCTCCTCGACCACCATCGTTACAAGTTCAATTATACTCCATTGGGCGCAAGGTAGACCTCGCCATTGGGCTTGCCCCAACTGCATACATGTCCCTCATATGGGACGGGACGGTCTTGGGAGCTGATAAAGTGTACATCATTTGTCATCTATTAAGCAAAAGGCCAGCCTTTCTGGGTAATTACGGGGTATAAGGGGGAAATCTAGTCAAAAGCTTCCAATACACATATCTGGATGCGTTTGCATCTTCTCATTCACAAACTTTAATGCCGTTCGGGGGCAAAGTATCAGAATCTCCAGATTCTTCGTCTAGGTCATCTGTGGGAGATGAGTGTTTATTTCCCAGCTGCGTTACTCCAACGGGCCTGCTGCGAATCCATCGAATGATGATTTCGCCATCTTGAGGAAACTCCGGTGTGTGCATATTGAGGAGTCGAGAGACTCTCAGAACGATGTGTCCATCTACCCAATGCGCCTAGATAATTCGGGCCTAGAAGCGGGCATGATAGCTGATAACCAAGACCTTAAGAAACCAGGATATTAGTCGTGCTTGCATAAGAAATAAATAACATTAGGGTTACGCACTGGAAAGACTCTATGCTGAGGCCATGCTGCTCTGGCGTGGAACTATACCTTAAGAAGACTTATAATTGCGAGGAGTTCACTCTATAGAAGATAATCCTTCTTGGCTATAATGGAGTCAAGAACTATAGCTATGGCATGTGGTATCGCTAGATCCGGCCTAAATGGAAAGGTTTTCGGTCCCCGATATATGCAAAAGAGGTCGGTCTTAAATTTGTGTATTACGTCTTGTCCCCTTCGGGTTTTCCACGATCGATGGAAACTGGGTTTGTCAAACAGTTTGCCGTTAAAAGCAATATGAGAGACAAGATATTAGGATCGATATAAGGAAACAGGTAACGGTAGGAGTTGCGTACCCGTGGTCTACCCACTTAGTGAGAGTGTCAGACATCGAAAGTTGCCATATGTAGTTGCAATTACCGCCAGCATCTCGAATGCAATCGTCGGCGTAATTCGAAGCATCCCTGTACCCAGGTTCTTTTCTTGAAGGTGCTTAAGTGGTGTCTGTGCAATCCATTTATCCAATTCTAGCGTTCTGGTCGCTTGTATCTGGGTGATTGCCTCGTCGAGAGGGCAAGGAACGAAGAATCGAGAGTCGAGATCGAGAGGAGCATCGTCGTCAACGTCGAGGGGAGCGCCGCGCAGGAAGCCTAGGGCCTCACATTTAGACTGGTCGAGCGAGGTCTTGGTGTAGCAATCTTCTAGGTCCTAGAAGAGCTCGCAGAGTTGGAGAAATCGCGGCTTACGCCAGGCGCGTTCCGGGTCAGGTTCATTGTGGCATGGCTCTAGGGAGCTTCTCGATGGTGGAGTTCCGGAAGGCATGTTAGCGTCTGAGATAATATCCGATTGTATCCGTAGCGAGGATTAAGCTAGGGAAATAAAGGCGATCGATCCAACACTCCGAGTTCGCGGCATTGAACATCCAGAGACTGGTGTCCCGCCGGTTGTCGGACTGGTAAAAGACACGACGGGCTTCGATGCCGG
>JAMQMW010000323.1:0-46270 GCA_024115155.1 Thelonectria blattea
AGGGGCCACACAGTAAGCACAGCCCTATAGCATGACTGGCCCAATGAATCGTGGCTGTGCGCTCATCGTTCCGCAAATCTCACCCCTTGCATCGAATTTTCAGCTACGCAGGGATATTCAGTCCTTGTATGGCGTCAGGATCCGCATTTCTCTGCACGTTTATATCCATGATCCTACCCCAGGCCAACGCATGTTGGATGTGATTCGGTGAATCAGTCCGACATGATGCCGGTACGAGGACGCGTTGTGTGCGCCTCTTGGCGATCTGGAGGCGAAGGGACTTTGGACTCTGGAATGAAGCTTGGGTCAAGATTCGAATAAAACACGCCCAAACCTCTGGCACTTTCTCGACGAAAGAATGAAGGGTTCTCTCGAACGTTCATTTTCTCGCACCTCCGGATCGGTTGACTTTGACAATGGTGTCTACCCCAATGGCAGATTGAGTGCAACATTTGGGCAATAGCTAATTCACACAGAGCGACGAAGATTCTATCCAGCTCGAGGATCCCAGAATTGGGAATGGGACTGACAGTACCCAATCCCCATCACTGTCAGTCTGGGACTGGCTGCTGCAATCAACATTCGGACCCGTGCTCTTCACCATCGGTCCCTCGTTTCTCTTTGTTGTGACGTGTTGGGGCTTCTTCCTCCTTGTTCGATCCAGGTATCCGAGAGTTTACACACCAAAGACGATCCCCAAAATCGTGTCTCCTACGTGAGTTGGTCTTCGAGGGGGGGACATGGTGCTAAGAAACGAATAGAGAACGAATTCCCGAGCTCCGAAACGGTTGGTTCAACTGGTTCCAAACATGCTTTCGAACCCCGGACGAATTTGTCCTTCAGAAATGCTCGCTCGATGGCTTCCTCTTTCTCCGGTTCCTGAAGGTGCTTTGCATTATTTGTGTCGTTGGGACCTGCATTGCATGCCCAATCTTGCTCCCCATTAACGGCACAAGTGAAACTCGCGTCACGTTGACGATTGGCAACATCGAGAGCTCTAAAAACTATTGGGCTCATGTTGCAGTTTCCTGGGCCTTTCTCGGTTGCCACCTCACCTTCAGTTCCATTACAACAAGGGAATGCTGACTCTCGTAGGATTTGTCCTCTTCGTCATATATCGCGAGTGCCTGTACTTTGTAAACCTCCGATACGCCCGTCTCGTCTTTTCAGGCCATGCCAACCTCCCGTCTTCGAGATCCATTCTCTTCACTTGCGTCCCACCCGAGTATCTCGACCCGAAAAGGATGCAGAAACTGTTTGGAGAATGTGCCGTCAATGTTTGGATCCCAAGGGATACCAAGGAATTGAAGGCTTTGGTTAAACAGAGGTCCAAGATGGCATCGCGTCTGGAAAAGGCCGAAATTAAGCTGATCAAGAGAGCGAACGAGGCTCGGATGAGAGGCGAAAAATGCAGTCAAAAGTTTGACTACAAGAACCCCATCCCCTCTGACCTCGAGATTGGATACGCTCAAGCCGCGTCTCAGGAGTCTCCGGACGCATGGCCATTATCGCCTGGACAAGTCTATCCAGAGACCCTTGAGCAGCAATCTGTTCACAAAAGTGACACCCCGTCAGATCCGGCAGCAAACCACGTCTTGAATCACGACCGACCGACGCACCGCATTCTCACAGACTTTTGCCGGGGAGTCGACACCATCAACTGGGCACGATCAAGAATCTCATCTCTACAATCACAAATCGACAACTTATCCGCCCACTATCACGCAGGCTACGGGTCGCCCACAAATGCGGCATTCATCGAGTTCGACACCTTCCAGAACGCACAAACAGCATACCAGACACTGGCACACCACCAACCGTTTTCCATGTCCCAGCCCATCATCGGCGTGAGGCCGGGTGAAATCGCATGGGACACACTGCACTTGAGCTGGTGGAAGCGACTTCTTCGACAGTACTTGGTCCAGTTTCTCATTATTCTCGGCATTGTTCTCTGGCGGATCCCGTTGCTTTTTGCAGAGACCTTCTTCAGCGGATCATACATGGGCAGCCAGTTTCCCTTTCTCGACAGAGAGAAAGGCTTGCCGCTAGTCCTTAGCAATGGGTTTTCTGGACTTTTGCGAGCACTGGCCGTGTGCTTGTTGATGACCATCGTGCCGGCGTTCCTTCGAATCTGCGCGAGCTTCTCTGGTGTGCCAACTCTTTCCAGGATCGAACTATTCGTCAACGACGGGCATTTCATCTTCCAGGTTCTCCAGGTCTTCTTGGCTCCGCCGTTGACTTCGATGTACATGTGGCTTCTCTTTACGGATCCAGACACCGTCTTGTCCGAGTTGATACCGAGCGCGTCGCTGGACTTTTACTCGTACATTCTCGTTCGCTGCCTTCAGTCCGGTGCCAACGACCTCATACAGCCCGTCGAACTACTGCGCCATCAGGTTGTTGCCAGATGGAGCTCGACTCCACGGTCTGCCTTTGAGAGGTGGCGCACCCCCAACGTGCTCTATTGGGGGAGCATTTATCCCGTATTTGCAAACCTCGGGGTGATCAGTGGGTAGATTGTAGTGCACCAAAGAAGTCCTTGACTGACAGCCTCATAGCCATCGCGTACGCTTCCGTTGCCCCCCTCATACTTCCATTCACCCTGACTGGGTGCGGTTTTGTCTACGCCACGTATCGGTACAATCTGATTTATGTGTACGATACCAAAGCCATCGACACCGAAGGGCAATTGTATCCTCGGACAATCATGGGTTTAATGGTGGGAGTGTACTTTGCCGAGATCTACCTTGTTGCCCTTTTCGCCTTCAAGTCTGCCTTTGCACAGCTTGGTGTGATGGCACTTCTCCTTTTTATCACCCTTTTGTTTCACCTATCGCTATGGAGAGCCATCAATCCTCTTCTGAGCAGGTTCCCCAGATCACTGGCTGAGCAGAACGTGGAGTTGCGGAACGCGGGCTCGTCGACGGGGAGCGACACGGCGGTGTTTCTGCATCATAATTTCGATTCACCGGACCTCACCCTAGCCGCAGCAGACTTGGATCCCTTTCAAGAGGTAGAGTTGGACACTTCTTTCAAGTCACAAGAGACCAAGGGCGATACTCGATCCTCCGTGACAGGACTTGATGAATGCTCAACTCCTTCAAGAAGCCAGAGTCATGGTGCTCTGTCCCATTTGACAGGCTGGTTTCGACCAAGTACATACCGAGATTTCAGATCCTTTCGACACTTATTTTGCGATCTGCCCACCGAGGACGAACTTCCCAAAGGGTATGCGACCCTTCGTTACTCCCCTCCAGAGACATGGTTGTCAAGACCTGTCTTGTGGATTCCTCGAGACGAGGGTCTCGCGAGCCAAAATGAAATAGAGGAAGTCAGCGAGATCATCTTCATGAGCGATGACGGTTGCTGGCTGGACGGAAAGGGGAAAGTGCAGTGCGACTTTGACAAGGCTCCTTTTGACGACGAGGTTTTACATCGGGCGATGCATTTAGTTTTGGAGGATTACAAATAGATTATAGACAAGAGTTTATAGACTCAATTCAGAGGATATAAAGATGGCCTAATAAATAATTTGAGGTTGGAATTGTCTGTATTGAATGTCCAATGGACCATCGGACTTTCCCTATCTCCGGGCCTACTTAAGCCGCCATAATTCGAATCCGTCAGCAACTCTTCCCTAACCGACCACAACCACAAATGCCTCGACGCAGTCGTGGATGTGCCGAGTGCAGGAAACGGCGCATAGGCTGCGATGGCGGCTCACCAACTTGTCGCCAATGTCGCGTGACAAACCGACAATGCTCTGGCCCATTGCAGGGCGTCTTCATCATCAACCAGACGGATCGCATCGTGGCTAGAAACCGACAACAAGCGTCCCTTCTACCCCAACCCTCTCATCAATCCATATTCGCCCAGGCCTTCATCACCGAGTTCATCTCCTTCATCACCGCTCGGAACGAACAGGCGCGTCGCCAGTCGTGGCTCACCGAGATCCAGCGTGGATCAATCGTCGACGAATCGCTAGCGATTGACCTATCCATGCAGGCCACAGCCCTGGCCTACTGCGGCGCCGCGTCGAACAATCCAGCAGCAGTAAGGGAAGCGTGTCGCATCTACGGAAGAGCCCTTTCCAAGCACTCGACGTCCATCGCCCAGGACTCGAATTCACTGAGGGCGGCGTCGCTCTACACGTGCGTCATGCTGTCCATGTTCGAGGCCATTTGCTCGACGAACCCTGCCGCCTATGGCACCCATTTGCGGGCGGCGCAGAAAATGCTGGCGCTTGTGCCGCGAGAGGCTGGTAATGCCCACGGGCAAGTCATTTCTCAGCTCAGCCAACATGTCCAGTGCCAAACTGTGCGCATTCAATCCAAGCATTTCATCATCGGATCATGTCAGCTAACAAACTAGCAGTTATTTACCATGATTGCAACCCCGATCGACTATGTCCAACAAACGCCATTGCCCACATTTTGGCTGAAGCCGTGCCAGGCAGATCAGCATCCGGACATGGGTGAAATTATTGAGCGTCTTATGAGCTGCCTCCACTATCTCACCGACGTATTTGTACGGACATGTCATGAACCGAACATGAGCATTTTGGTTGATGAATATGTCGACCTGGAGATTGAAGAGCTGTGGCATCTGTTCCAGGAGCAGGCTACGCAAGCTGGTGAGCGCATCGAGTGGCCGGTCCCTCCTGCACCTCACTACCAAGACCCATACATGGCCATGGTTGTTGCATTCTTCGCGGCGTCCCACGTGCTTCTCGATCTGCTCGGAATCGAATCCCCAAGCGGATTCTCGCCCCAAGACGCAAGCGATGCGATCCTCGAGAGTTGCCGCTACTTTGAAGGCAAGGAAATCGGATGCGCCCATCTTCGCCTGTTCTTCCCCTTGACGCTGGTGGCAATGCACGGGGCTCGCGACTCGCAGCGGGACGCAGCGCGGAGACTTTTGGGACAGAGGCTGCAGAAGACGGCTTTTAAAGGCCTGGGTTCGGCCGCGGTGAAACGGGTTCAAGAGCGTTTGGATATGCATAGTTTTGGCTTTGGGGCTCAAAGAGTTGGAGCCTAATGGATGCTCCAAGTTCCCGTCGTCTCATGTTGGGAGCCTGCCTGCTGGGGTTGGTCTGCACCACGTCACCGAGTCCCTACTCGGTCCAAGGGGGAAGAAATTGTCCAGCATGAACGAACAGCTAATTACATCCGCCCCGTACTCGCGGACGGATTCGACGGCCGGAATTAACGGCATCCTGGGCCAGGCAATTACATGCAATGCAACAGCTCTCGATGAGACAGCATCCGCGAGAATTACCGTTTACTCAACCTCCTCCAGTCAGCCTCTCCAAGCCCTCTATCCTGGCTCGAGCTAATCCAGATTCGGTAGGTTTCGCTAGCGCAGTTCCAACTCCCGACCTAACTTGGAAGCGGAATGCGATGGATCTGACGCCAACATCGATGCGAGTGCGAATAATAACCAAAAATCCCAGCTCAAGGCTGAGTATTTTCGTGCTGACCGGATGGTTTATTACATCTGTGTTCGAGTTGAGGAGACGTTATCCCCGATGGCTCCGAAGATAAGTGTCTCAGGAATTGTATAAGAGTCGAAGGATGTCGCCTCTGAGACTGGCACTGACAGCAACGAGTTTCACTTTTTAGCCATAACCCCAACTTCTAACGGCATTTCTTCTTCCTCATCTTCATCTTTTCATCATCGAAATTCAACATGAAGTTCTTGTCAGCCATTCTTCTTCTCGGGGTAGCTCTGGCTCAGACTCCTCCGGGTTTCTCGCCATCCACCAATGTCAGCTTGTCTGTCAAGTTCGACACCATCACCGCTGCAAAGGGCAATCTGGTGTCTATTCAAGGTAAGAAGAAGCCTCCCTTCGTGACTGGTCCCGGACAGTTTCACTAAACCTCATGCAGATGCGGCCACGTCCCCATCTCTCAGCTTCGCCGCCTCCAAAGGCTCCAACTCTTCCCACGTCGTCATCATGGTCGATCTCGACGCACCAAACGGCACCCACGATCATCCCTACGCACCCTTCCTGCACTGGATAACATTCATTCCCTCCGGAGTGGACACCCTCGCCGACAATTCCTCCACCTCGTCCGACTACGCTCCCTACTTTGGTCCTGCTCCCCCGCCAGGCACCGGACCTCATCGGTACACCGTCCTCCTCTTTGGCAGCGAGAACAGCACGTTCGAGGTTCCACCTAGTTTCAAGGCTTTAGATCCGGCTGCCGATATCACTGACCGCATCACCTTTGACGTGGAGAAGTTTGCTGAAGAGGGGAGACTGGAGCTGGCTTCGGCCAATTACTTCACGAGTGAGAATAAGACTGCGAGCAATAATGACCCGACTGTCATTACCAACGGTGCTTTGCGTGGAAGTGCTGGGCTTGGATTGACCGTCTTTGGTCTTTTGGGTTGCTTCCTCATGGGCATGTGAGTGAGCCGTTGTCATGCAATGACGGAGGCGCCTACCGTACGGTTCAGTCAGAGAAATATGGAGGGCTATAGATAGATGGGTATTATGTTTTCTATTAGGACGTAGGACAACAAGGTGCTATCCATTTTGTCCAAACCCACGCAGCACAGAGAAGACTCATTATCTTTTTCCAAAACTAGGGATTCGTGATGCGACCCCTGAAAACATCAAATGCGGCTACAATCTTGGTAATGACCCTTCATCTAACACACAAATTCACTTCTCTAGTGACGTATCATCAGTTCTTCGGCATAATGAAAACACTATTGCTGACAAAACCTGCGTGTCTGATCGGTGTGTTGGCGATCATCCCGAAATGCGGGGTGGAAATCGGCAACTTGAGGGCATCTCCGTCATCTCCAACCTCCCACGAGGCATTACTAAAGCCACTTATTTCTTCCATCTTCCTCAAAACTCACTCTACTCAATCACCACCCCCCAATTGAGCTCACAATGGCAACTCAAACACAAACAATCCCCCTCAGAGCCCGCCAGGCAATCTCTCTCCGAGCCTCGGAACCCAGCCCCCCTCCGGCACCGGACCTCCCGCCAGCATCCCGCAAGAAACAAGCCGTGGTCCTCCTCTCCTCCTTCATGGCCATAGCCCTCACAATCGGCTACAACCAGTGCTTCGGCGTCTTCCAAGAATACTACCTCTCCCCCAGCCAAGACGTCCTCGTGCCCCCTCCCGCCTCGCAAGCCTCCCCGCCAACGGCCCTGCTCGCCTTTGTCGGCACGCTGTGCTACGGACTCACCTGGGCGGGCGGGATTCTCGTGAACCCTATTATTTCGCGCATCGAGCACGGGGCGTGGGGTCCGAATGCGCTGTCGAATCGAAGGTGGAGGTCGAGGATGCGGTGGTTGCTGACGCCGAGAACGATTACGATTTCGGGCGTGCTGCTCATGTCTATCGGGTTGACGCTGGCGTCGTTTAGCAAGTCAATATGGCAGCTTCTACTTACACAGGGATTCTTGACTGGGCTGGGCATGTCGTTGTTGTATTTCCCGCTTTTGGCTCCCGCGCCGGAGTATTTCACGAACCATCGCGCCACCGCCATGGGCTTTGTAAGTGATCTCTCTTGTTAGAAGCCACCATACCATGTTAACCTTGGACTGCGGCTTAGATCCTCGCGGGTGGTGGCGTCGGCGGACTCATCTTCTCACCCGTAATCCGGGCCCTCCTGACTTCCATCGGCGGCCGCTGGACACTCCGAGCCTACGCACTCTTCAACCTCATCGCGGGTCTCCCAATCGCCCTCGTCGTGCCTCGGAGCAGGTTCGCAGGCACCGCGGGAGAAGCACCGCAGCGACGAGACACGCACGTTTCGCGAGCTCTAGCCGCAAGACCGACCTTTTTGTTCTCTGCCGTGGCCGCATTTCTTCAAGTCAGTGTTTAAAGAGCGCTCATTACGAAGCTGTCACTAACCCTTCCAGGCTGCCGGCGCCCAACTCCCCCTCTCCTTCATCCCCTCGTACACCGTCATTCTCGGAGAGTCCTCCTCCAGAGGTGCTACCCTCCTCGCCGCCAGTAACGCCATCAACGCTGTATCACGCGTCCTCACCGGATACGCGGGCGATCGTCTCGGCAGGCAAAACACTCTTGTGCTAACGCTCCTCCTCGCCGCATCCAGCGTCTTGTCCTTCTGGCTATCCAGTGTACTCGGGACTCCATCATCCTCCGTCTCCCTCTGGTTGGCCTTTATCGCCTTCTACAGCTTCTCCGTTGGCGGGTACTATGCCTTGTTCCCTTCCCTCATCGTGGAAGTCTTTGGAATTCGGCAGTACGCTGCTGTCAACGCCTTCATCCTACTAGTGCGTGGGCTGGGGACAATGTTTGGGAGTCCTGTTGGGGGAAAACTGCTTGGGAGCTCCGAAGAGGGCACGGGAGCGTACGCGAGTATTGTGTACTGGGACGGTGCGCTGTTGATGGGTGCGACGGCGTGTTGCGTTGGGGTGCGGTGGGCTGATGGGAAGGGGAAGGGGTGGCAATGGGTTGCATGAGAAGTCAGATGTGCCTCTGGTTTCATGGAACGATACGATCATCCTCAGGAGGATAAGATGACGGATGTCGGTTAGACAATGGGTGATTTAGCAATATAAATAAAGTGACGGGAAACGGCTTCGAGTTGATTTGGATGGTCTCGGTATCCTTTGGATCGCCCCAGCAGTCCGAGTCTCCGAGAGGCCATACTACATATCCTCTAGGGTTTTATTGAGGTTAAATGTCTCCATACTATAATTTACTGACGCATCCTTGTTGTCGGAATTGAGGTCCGGGGCGATGAACCGGAGCAAACGGATAAGATCCTTTCCATCATCTTTATCAAGGTGTCGTATTCGACTAGGGACGGTTTTGGAGGACTTGTGAATGTGGACCATGGTGTCAACAGCTGGATTAACAAAACGCAGAGATGCAATGTCAATAAAGGATGGATGGTCAGATAATTGATAATCTGAAATCTGGAGTTGAGCTACGTCCTGATTGCTCTAGACCGTTCTCCTCAAAGCGAGAGTTGCATATTTTGCCTTGCAGCCTTGGGGCTGAGATCAAGGGCGCTTAATGTTGATGACCTGCTTCAATGATAATGCGAATCTAGAACTCCAAGATCGGATCCTCGGCACAAAACCGCGTAGCTTTCTAGTTGAGGATGCTTTCTGGACTGATGCAATAAGCAAACTGAGCATGATGGATGTTCTTTTAGCTTGATGTGATGATTCCTCCACACCATCTTTCTCATATCTCTCCTTCAATACATAAGTGAGGTGTAAATGGACCCCGATCACCATTCATCTTTTATGTTCGAGCCAACGCCAAAGTTTCGAGTTCATCCACTTTAATGACCATTGCTGAGGCAGGACTTGGGTAGCTTGGGGGCCGGGGAGCTAGGAATACAGCTGTATTCATAACCGTTAATGGTTCGTAAGACTTCGTCAGTTAACACCTCCTTCATACTAAGGGAGACTTTAAATTGTTCCATTCTTATGATCTTTTTTCCGCTAGAGGGCTTGGATGACATTAATTGAGTCAGCAAATGGTCCAGACTGCTTACTTGAGTAATACAAATGTTCAGAATTTAAGCGCTGATGCGGCGGCCAATACACCTGCATGGCTTTCTTCTCAATCCGCCCCCAAACCCCTTGAATTCGCCCTCACATGTCTCCCAGTATGTCACAAAGCCTAAAATCAAACATACCCTAGGCCTCTACGGACCATTTTTGACTTCGCCGTGGCGCAAGATCGCACTCACACCAACGCCAAGGAGAGAGTTAATACCGATGTGGCTTGTGAATCTATATCGGCGACTGTGCCCACTGCCGTGTGGCTGTGTCTAGAGACTCAGCCACCCAGCCCCAACGAATGCTAGCACACACCTGCAGACAGTCCTCAGATTCAGTGCGGAAGGTGCAACGACGACTATCAAGAATAGGATTACGATTGGTACCCGGAGAAAAGGGAATATTCGCCGTAAACCATCTCAGCCCTATGCTCCCTTTTCACCTCTGGTATTGTGAGATTAAATCGACGACCGGATTTAACGAGAACTGTCTTGCTGAAATGGTGGTTGCCCCCACAGCGAAACACTGCATTTCATGGAAGAGTATGTATGAAAATGATATTGTTGTGAGTGTTCTTGAAAATTGATTCGCGAGACTTACATGAGATGAATTTATACACAAAGAAAGATGCATCTATATCTTTAAGCACTGCATACTAAATCCTACGTGTTTTGAATTTCTGACTCCTTGTTTACCCACCCTACACAACGTGCTCGTACTCATCAGCAAAAAATACATTATCTCACACTGAATATAAGAGATAAAGATTATTTATGATGATAGTTACATATTATAATGTTATGAAAAATCAAATTCATATAGGAGACCTTAGCATAACCGTCTTTGATGGCCCCAGCCTCTTTCCTGAGTCCCGAGATATAAAACACTGCACTCGCCTCGCTCATTAAGTTCACGTTCCTCTCCTTGATTGCATTAGTAACTAGCAATCGAGACTTTACAATCGGTATTATAAATGGCTCGAAACGTCTCAGGGATTACTTGGTCACGCAATTGGCCTTCGGATGATTCCTAGTCATGGTGTTGTCGTACCTGGCAACTTAGTCACACATTTTGCTAACGAGCCTGTCTGGCTGCCCGTGTTTCTTTCCCCCTGACCAAAATAATCGAAGGTATAACTTTAGGTCCGAAGCAATATTTGCAACGGTGTAAACCCTTCCGGGGTCGGACGCTCGGTTCTGTCACTGCTGACCGAATTGCTTCGTCGAGGTGACTACGCAGTGTACGCTATCGACCACCAACTTGGCTTTCCATACGGACGTCGCTTTCAAAAGTTTTGTCCCAAGCTAAGAAAGCCACATCTACATACCCCTGCGAGTTACCTCGGGATACAAAGTTGCATCGCGGTCTCTAGGCAGCCTGCCTCTGTAGCCCCTGAAGCTCTAGAGGGCCTCAAGAGCTAGGGAAAAGTTGCCAGCAGCCGATGGAGCGCTGACGTTCTCACGCTTACAGGGGTATAAAGTGATCGTAAGTACCTTTTGTACCTTGCCCCCCTTGTGAGTGGCTGCTTGGAAAGTGTGGCTTGAGATCAGGACAAAACTTTTGAAATGGCCCTCCGTACTACGAATGCCCATGATTTCGTCGACGCTGTTTGGATGGGCGCTCGAATGGACTACCATGTCCAGGCGACGACCAGCGAGGCTCCCCCCGCTTCCTGGTCGCATTTTGCGGAATCGGGAACGGGACGACTGCCACTGCCTTGGGAATGTGCATGACGGTGCGGCATGCGGTATGCAACAACAGGCTGCGGAAATGCCGCAATGGAACTTCTATCCCGACAAGAAGCGGGATGGGATGCCTGGCGCGGCGTGCCATCTTCTGCCACGACACCGCATATCCCCAGAATAGAGAGTTATGACGCTACTTTTCGTGGGATCATCACGCTTGTTCAGCTCCCTCGAGAGGCCGCCATTACCTGTCCTAATAATGGGATCACCGATCCCGTTCTAGACCTTGAGGATTCGAAGTTACCTACTCGGGGACCTCTCAGCCGATCCATGTTGCGAGAATTGAATCCTTCCAGCCAAGTGATGACGGGGCGGTGCAGCTGCGTGCGGCGTATTCAACCCTAGCTTGTCGGCTTTGTAAGACGTGAACGAAGAGGCTTAGGCCTTGGCCCAATCGCAAACGTCCTGCTAAATGGATATTTGGGACCACGGAAGATGCCGAGCCTACCTAATTTGGGTGGGGGTTGCAGGAGATTCTCTCCAAGATCGCCGTTTTCTTGACATCTTGCAGCAACTTCATCATGTGAAGAGAAAGCCCCAGCTATTACTGCCGGGGGATATTGACTTTGCGAGCATAATATCAGTAATCACCTGCTCAGCTTTCTGCGAAACGGCCCACCGAGTCCGATCGGTTGACCTCAAGCAAACAGTTTTCCATCTCAGCTACCAACTGTACGCGATGACTTGTACCATTTGGCCCCCAATGTCATCATGAATGCGGAAAGGACCAGACGCAGTCGGCCAAGATTGCCTTGTGTGGAGCACCTCGTGAGGCTCATGGTCAGCAGGGAGCCTATTTCCATCACGAGCCTTCGTGTTGAGAGATGGCGGGGATCTGCATTTCGCCGTGGCCTCGCTCAATAAGCGGCGCACGAAATACCTAACTAGCAAACGGCTATTCTCGCCACACAGCTACATGTTTACTACCCGTTCGTGTCACGGCGGTATTGGTCTCCTTTGGTCCGTGGTTGCACACTGCAGTTCAGCCGTCGTATAGTATGCAAACAAGAGTCTAGGCCGGGTCATACAACCCGGTTGCTTTGCCCATTTTCAACCCCCTCGATGTGCAACACTGGACGCCTCGTGCAACTGCAAGTCGGAACAATTCACAATGCTGCGCAATTCTTGCGCATGATGAGGTCTTTTCCATAATGCGGTAAGATGTGCGTCAAAGTGCACAAATAGCTTCGGAATCTCAGTGCCCAAATTCTCACCGACCTCCTTGGCAGACGCGTATACGAGGTCATTGACTATTTCGGTCCCGCGAATGCATGATGCCTACGGCTGGGAAGGGAAGGGAAGGGCGGTGCGCGAGAATGATTTGCACTTTGTGCGAAAAGCAACGAAAAACCTCATGACTTTGGAAAGAAATCAAGGAACGTTGGTGGTGCAGTGGAGAGACATGTATGTCGACAGTGGCACAGCTGACCACCCACATATCCGAACTGAATCGAATCCACCCCGGGGCTCTTCCAAGCAGTCGGAGACCCTGGGAGGTGGTATTCAATTTAGAATTTTGCGGGGTATGTCATTGACGCAATAATCGCCGAGGACAGGAGACAAACACAGTACATTGAACTTGTGAAGTCTCCGCTGACGGCCGAGATTTCGAAGAGCTCAGCCACCCTAGGCGAGTCCTTTGGAGAACCGGTGGCATCGGAGCTAGCGCTGATCTCTCAGCACTCTAGACGGCAGCACTAAACACGTTATGGAGCGGAGGTAACGTCGTAGCCACCCAGCCAAGTCCCCGAAACGGGTGAGACGGCGATTTTGTGGAGGCTGAGCGAGCCTCGAAATAGCAACGCCGAGTGGCCGACAGACTTCAGTCCGCAGGCCATCTCACAGTGTGTGTGTGTGTGTGTGACGGGGGCCGCTTACTACGGTACGAGAATTAGCCCTAGCGATGGCTGTCAGATGCATGGCGAGGGCAACGCCACGGACTTGTGCAGACTGCGGCCGTCTAGCATCACGCCTTTGATGAGGTTATACCAATATGGCGGATATGGTGCCCTTCATGGTTGAGGTGAATTGAGTATTTAAGACGTCGGTGATTTCCATAATTGACAGTTTCTCATCATCATCACAATCATCTTCTCTCCTCCTCTCTAAGCAACCAAAACCCACACATCAACAACTCACACCAACAACCAAAGCCATCAACAACTTGATATCCACCACCACCACAAGCACTTAATTCTTCAACCATTTCCTATTGTCCACCTCAACTACATTAATCCTCCATCTTCATCAAAATGCGCTACTCCTACACCTTCCTCGCCTTTGCCGTGACGGCTTTGGCTCTCCCCACTGCCAAGCCCGCCGACGACGGCTCCTGGGCCCCCGAAAAGTACGAGGGCGGCGACACCGGCTTCGACGACGGCAAGTGGTACCCCGGAAAGTACCCCGACGGCGGAAAGGTGAAGCGTGCCGACGACGGCAGCTGGCATGAGGGCAAGTACGAAGGCCCCGGTACCAAGTACGACAACGGCAAGTGGTACCCCGGAAAGTACCCCGGCGGCAAGGCCAAGCGAGAGGACGACGGCACCTGGCACGAGGGCAAGTACGAAGGCGACGGTACTGGCTACGACGACGGCAAGTGGGAGGAGGGCAAGTACGAGGGCGGTGATACTGGCTATGACGACGGCAAGTACCACGGCGGCAAGGTGAAGCGTGCCGATGACGGCAGCTGGCACGAGGGAAAGTACGAGGGTGACGGCACTGGCTACGACGACGGCAAGTGGGAGGAGGGCAAGTACGAGGGCGGTGATACTGGCTACGACGACGGCAAGTATCACGGCGGCAAGGCCAAGCGAAACGACGATGGCAGCTGGGCCCCCGGCAAGTACGAGGGTGAAGGCACCGGCCACGATGATGGCAAGTGGGAGGAGGGAAAGTACGAGGGTGGTGACACCGGCTTCGACGATGGAAAGTACCACGGCAAGAAGTCTGTCGAAGAGACTCCCGAGAAGCGCGAGGACGATGGTTCTTGGCACGAGGGAAAGTACGAGGGTGGAGAGACCGACTACGATGATGGAAAGTGGGAGGAGGGCAAGTACGAGGGTGGTGACACCGGCTACGACGATGGAAAGTACCACGGCAAGAAGTCCGTCGACGAGAAGACCACTGAGAAGCGCGAGGATGACGGTTCTTGGCACGAGGGCAAGTACGAAGGCGGCGAGACTGACTACGACGATGGCAAGTGGGAGGAGGGCAAGTACGAGGGTGGTGAGACCGGCTATGATGACGGCAAGTACCACGGTGGAAAGAAGGAGTAAAGAGTCTCACTCTCTCTCTCTTACTCCCCTGGGTACGATTGCATTGGACGGAGTTTGGTTTAGATTGGCCCTTTTGGCGGTGGCCAGCTTGACTCTTCAGCTGGCCGAGTAATTTTTCATTCCTTGTACCTAGTATTACATTCATATAGATTCGCTCCCTTTTCTATTCATATTCATGGTCTTTCAACCTTCGATTTGATCTTCCTCTACATAACCCCCCTCTCCATACTCTCCTTTCTTTATGATCGTTGCTGACATAACTTCCCCAGAACCCAGATATCTTTGGGGGCACATTCATTTTCGCGTCCTCAGAGTGCCATCGAATTAGCTGTTGCTATTGAGAAAAGAAACTTGGGCAGAAATGGCAAGGCTTAAATATCTTAGCCCGACTCGGGGAAACTTGACTTCAACTTTGGTCTCGAACTAGAGAAGGATGGTGCGTTGCAATCATCGGATATCGCATCTCCGCCCTGTCCGTTGAGGATCATTCGTGAGACAGAGAAATTTTTCTAATCGGGCACTATTTCTCTCTCTAGAAGTCAATGCATCTCATCAATAGGTACCTAGCATCAAAGTGCTATCAGAGCAAGGCAGCTCTACTCTGTCGTAATTCGGGAAGGCCCTAGGCGCCTAACCGCAGGCTGGGTTTATTTTCTCTTGCGAGGCGGTGAAATACGAAATGAAAAATAGTAGAAGTGCCTAGCAGAGAACTGCTTAAATTGCCTTCTGATGTTATGACTTACCTAGGTAGTCTACGTCGGTGTAGGTGGGAAACGGCACAGAACGAGAATGATGAGGACGCGAAGCCGCGCCGTCGATCTTTCCGTTCAAGAAACAAAACCAACTCGGAATCAGAGACAAAAGTCGGCGTCTACAAGAACCGGCCGACTTGATGTTTTCCCCAAGATCGCCAAGGAATGCGGGGAAATGCCCCAAACCAACGACGACGATCTCGGCTACGTTAATTCCAATTGGCTGAGACGGGATGATCTAGACTGGTTTCGAATTTGGAGAAGGCATCCCCGGAAATGCGTCGGAGAAGAGAGACGGAGATGCAGTTGTGTGAAGATGGTGATAAAGAGCGTATATGTAGTTATGGCCTTGGCGAATCAATCATCTACCAAACTTGAGAGTTATCCTCGAAACTTCTGCCGCCATGTCGTCTCTCTTGCTTACTATCGTCAACAACCGAATTCCATATGGAATTCTCGGCCTCATCCTCTTGGTCGGCAGTCTCGCCTTCTATATCATCTACCAGCGCTTCTTCCATCCCTTGGCCGCCTACCCCGGCCCGTTCTGGGCATCAATCACCGACGTCTGGCAGGTTTCCCAGTTCTTGTCCCTGAACCAGCCGTACTACTTGACCGAGTTGCACGAAAAGCATGGCCCGTTTGTGCGATATGGACCCGACAAGTTGAGCATCACCGCCGAGGAGGCCGTCCCGCTCATCTACCAGAAAGGCGGCAGGAATATGCCCAAGACGGAATTCTATGATGCCTATGGCGCCAAGATTCCGAATGTGTTTGGCATGCGAGATGAATCTGTGAGCGCACGACGAGTGCCCCCGATCACGGAGAAGTCTAACACATCTGAAAGGTGCACTCGATTCGCCGACGACACATGTCTCACAGTTTCTCCATGAGCTACATCAAGGGCATGGAACAGTACCTAGACGAAAACATCAAGATTCTTCGCCAAAAGATTGCCCGTTTTGCAGAGACCGGAGAAGTCTTTGACCTCAAGAAGCTGCTCCACTACTACACCATCGACGTCCTCGGCGAGCTCGCCTTTAGTCAATCCTTTGGCATCCAGGTTTCCGACGACGAGTCAAAGGTGCCCCCGGTCGTCGAACACAGCCTCCTCGGCGCCGTAACGGGTGCTTGGCCGGCCATGACGCAGACGCTCCGCACGTGGCTGCCACGGGTTCCTCATGCCGGCTTGCAGGCGCTCTTCAGGGGGCGTGCAGCGTGCGCTCGGCTTGCGGCTGAATGTGTCCAGCGACGGGTTGATGATCTTGAGGGCGTTGAGGATGCCGAGGGGCAGAGGAAGGATATTCTGACAAACTTGATCTTGGCGACGCATCCGGATACGGGCGAGAAGCTTGCGCAGTCGGACCTGGAAGCAGAGGCGTTTGGTTTCATGTGAGTTTGGAGTTGTCAGCATCGCGAGCTCGACTGACGTGAGCAGTATTGCGGGAACGCACACGACAAGCGCCACCACGACTCTTTTGTTATACCATCTCCTGCACGCTCCAGAGATGCTCGAGAAATGCGTGGCGGAAATTGACAACAAGCTGAAACCCCTAGAGGAGGGACAAGCTGCTTACTCGGTGACGGAAGCAGAGACGTCTCTCCCCTATCTCCGCCAGTGCGTGAGGGAGAACTTTCGCATCACGCCCGTTTTCACCATGCCTCTGGCGAGACGAGTCGTGGCTCCGGAGGGGATAGTAATTACTGGCCGACACATCAAGCAGGGGGTAAGTCATTGTTCGGTTCGGTGTGCATGAATGGAAACCTCGCTAACTTGATTCCGTAGACTTCCGTGGCCATCTGCAACCACGCATTCCACCACAACCCCGAAGTTTGGGGTCCCGACCACAACGTCTTCCTCCCGGAGCGGTGGGAGGAGCCCGAGACGGCCAAGCGGGCGCGCTTCCTGATGCACTTTGGCCTCGGCGGTCGGCAGTGCATCGGCAAGACGGTGGCGCAGACCAACATTTACAAGCTGACCAGCACCCTCTTGCGACTGTTCGAGTTCCAGCTGGCCGACGGGGAGGAGAGGGAAAAGGTGGCCAGCGGGGGGTTTCGCGGTGTGCTTCCGGAGCTGATTAGTGTGGGCATTAGTGATTTGAAGAAGCCTCTCTTGGTTACTGCAAAGATGAAGTAGGAGACGACTCATTAGTAGGTAGTTTGCATGGATAAGGGATCGTCTTAGATCTCCAATATCTGAGATGCTAAGGGAATATCCTTTGGTCATAGGTCTGCAAATTGCATTTGTAAATCCTCCACTCTTTCAGGATCAAGAGGCTGTATAACACAAATCGCCCAATACCGCACCTGTTCCCAACGAGCGGCACAAGTTACAACAGTAACTTCCATATTCCATGTCTTAGATCCCTTCTCTCCTCCCCAGACTCCTCCATCCAACGATCCCAAATCTTGCCTAGCCCACACACACCCCGCATCTTCCCCGCGTTCCCGTTGCGGATGCGGAGGCCCAGGCCAACTCCTCACGAGTCAAGGGCGGCGTTTATTAAGCCAGCTGACCCCCCTCCACTGTTGCTCCAGGTGTTGCTCCATTTGCCTCATCTTCGACCATCATCTCTCTCTAGGTAATCACTCGGACGCAATCCGAATGGAGCACCGTACACGTCCCCTCACAAAGCGGCCACGAGCAGCCATCGCGTGCAATGGGTGTCGGTACGCAAAAGTAAAGGTTGGTTCTCTTTTACGAGGTCAGTGGTTCGGTGCATGTATTAACTAACGGCTTGCCAGTGCGATAGCGAGAGACCGAAATGTGCTCGCTGTGTCAAAGACGAGGCCGAGTGCGTGTACGCTCAGGACGGCCGCAAGAAGCGAGCGAATCGACTCGTGTTAGTTGACCTCTCTCACAGTTTCACTATGCCGTCTCGTGCTGACAGCCAACTCCAGAATTGAATCCGACTTGCGCATGAGGGTGCAAGACCTCGAGGCCAGGCTGGCCACCACCTCAGGCGACCAAGAGAGAGGCACTCAAGATGCAATCGTGGAAAATAGCGTCAGTCCCGCTCAAGAACAGAACCATGCATCTCCCGTTCAATCCAGCTGCGGCCTATCCGCAACAGACTCGGCGTGCGCCCCATCCATGACCGAGTCTCTCCCCGATGTTCGAGCTACGCAGGTGTTCGATCAGCTTCCGACAGCTGACATTGGCTATTTTGGTAATGTCCAATTCGTCCTATATCACCATGCTAAATCCTAACTTGCCTTCCTTCAGGGCCGAGTTCGAATCACGCCCTCTTCAGATCCCTCACGGCCGAAATGGTCAACCTTGGCTACAACAACGCCCGCCGACACTTCGAAGCGAGTTACTCGGGCCAGCCTGAACTTGAGAATCGACAAGCAATTCCAGAACGGCGCTTATCTTCGGTGCAGGCGCTGCATCATGTTCCAACTAATGCATCAGGCCTCCCCGAAGGACGAGTGGCTCTCGAGCTCGTCACCCGTTTCTTCGACACGGTGGCTACGACTTTGCCATATACCAACGAATCGGTGCTTGTGAAGGAAATGCAACGGCTAAATACCCCCAGAGAGACTAGACCATCCTCACCGGATGTCAGGGCGCTGTTGAATGCTGTTTTCGCGCATTCATCGTCAGTTGTCAACGAAGCGTCGGCCGAAGTCTTTTACGCGCGAGCCTTCAAGTTGCTCGAGGGCGAATCACAGCACATGTCGAGTCTGGAATCACGTAGGCCTGAATAGTCTCACTCTTCAATGCACACACGCTAACTTGTTCAAGTCCAGGCCTGTCTTCTCCTCGTCAACTTCCAGCAAAACAGCCGACGAGCGATATCGAGTTGGACGACGCATTGCCTCGCAGTCAAGATATCCTACCAGCTGGGCGTCCATGCACCATTGACGTACGAGGGACTTAATATAGAGGAGAGACAGCTCCGCGCTCGTCTGTGGCTTGGCGTGGTGATGCAGGACAGGCGAGTCGCGCTTCGCTCGGAAACTCGAGACATGGAAGCTGACGACAGTATAGGATTCTCAGCTCTGCCCTTGGTCGGCCAAGTTTGATCCCGCTGAACCATGTCCAAGAGGGCATTTTCAAGTTGTTAGGGCCAAGCTTGAATTCAGTGCATTCAGGGCCAGGGCTCTCAAGGGGAGGTTCTGCGTATTTCCGACATCTCGTGTACGTCGACTTTGCCAATACTGCGGTTTTCTATTGCTGACGGCCAGTAGATCACTCCATGACATCACGGGCACGGCGGTGGATGAAATGTACAACTTCAACATCAGCTCAACAAACCACACCGATTACAACGACCTGGTTTCCAAGACGCTCGGCCTTTCCCGGCGTATCGATTCCTGGCGCAAAAGCTGCTCGCCTTTCCAAGTTCCCATCGCCGATACCACCTCGTTCGCATCAACGGGCGGACTCGGCGCCGAGAAGTACGAGGTTCTACTGTCGATTCATTACTACCGGACGGTCCTGCTCGTGAACGGGCCTCTGCTGATAGGTACCCTGGAATCCGGTGCACAATACGATGGGCTTGCGCTGGATGTTGTTCAAGACGTGGCTACTTCGCTACTGAAGCGTGACTTTGTAGCTGCTAAGGAGCTCTCGAGGATACTGTCGTGCATTGTTCAGGGTGATGCAGCTTTCCTTCGTCGGAATGCCAGCTGGTGGATATGCAACTACGGAGGTGAGTTCCATTCCCGAAGAGTACTCGGTCACCAAGGCGAGAGGGTTAATGCTGACTGCCAAAGTCTTGACGCTGTGCCTTCATCTCTTGGGTTTCTGGATTTTCTTCCTCGGCAACTTCTCGAACCATTCACAACTCGGCTTCAACACGACCGAGGTTGAGGCCCTTCTTCGTGATACTCTGGCGACTCTCCAGGCCATCGGAGGCCCGAGTATCATGAGCATGAAGGCGCACCAGTGCATGCGACGTTACGTCGACTTTCTCGCTTCGCTCGGTACGTGTCTCGACGACTGGATGCCGGTCGTCATGTTGACTGTTATAGGGTACAAATCAACGATGGAGCTCGGAGATCTTGATCAACTATTATCAATCGGGGGCCAGCAACCGGACCCCCATGTCATCGGTAACGCGAATTTGGACGAGTTGTTCATGTCGTTGGAGTCAGAAGATGCCCTCTTTGGTGGTTTATTAGGGTCTGAGAATTGGGCAAACGACCTCCACGATATTAGTCTCATCTGATATTGAGCCGAGTTGGAACGAAATTAATAGGACACCGGCATGTGAAGCGTCATGTTATTGACATGATATGTTTGTGCAGGACAGTTTCTAAGTTCTCGGTACGCGTAGGTTCGATTCAGTCTGTGTCCCGTCCGGACAATACGATACCACCCGAGAGACCGAGTGCACACGGATACTACCTTGGTCCATAAGACAGATGCCGGGGACAGGGGGCATAAGCTGAAGACCACCATACGAGGTATGCAGAGGCCCAGCACGACCACGTCAGAAACGCAACCATACCGTATTTCTTATGTATGGCATGGACCCCCTAATCCATCGTGGTGCCTATGGCCTTTAGGGCTGACAATACGTACCACATTGAAGTCGCCGATTAGGCTCGACCTCTTGCTTACCGAATTAGTGTGCAGGCCACTCGCGAAAAGGATCCATGATCGAGTTAGCCTCGGCAAGGGTACAACGTCGATGGGTGGCATCATACTCCAGTAACGCGCATTCTTAGTGTCCTAGCCAGCCGACATATCCGATGACATGGGCATGACTTCACCGGCTCTGAGTTAAATAGTGGTAGATGCCGGATTGTCAGTTTGTTTACTCGCGCCTTTTAGTTTTGCATATTCGGGTTGGTAACCGAAAACCATCACCATGTTGGCCGACCTCTTCTCCCTTCGTTCCCTAGCAAGGATCCTTGCCGTCACGCCGCTAGCAGCTGCAAGCTCGAGGCGAGTCACGGTCCCGCCGGAAGCTGCCGATAAGCCGTCCGTCGTCCAATGGGTCTCCAAGGCGCATGGTCTCGACGGTCCCAAGGTGTTGCCCATCAACGGCACCACGTACGACTGGTGGTACTTTGACCTCGTCGCCGAAGAAGCCGGCTGCGACGAACACCTCGAGTCCGTCACCGTCGTCTTCTACCTGTCGACTGCCGGCGGCTTTACTCCTCTGGCGGGAATTTCGCAGCTGGGCTTCACCAGCGTGGACCTCGTCCAGATCACCGGGTCTTTCGCCAACGGATCGACCTTTCAGACTCTCCTGAATGCTTCCCAGGCTACATTTTCAACTCATGGCGACGCGGCACACGGGTTTTACTCTGGAGACGCTGGCAGGGCTAGTTTCGGAGGCGAGGCCGACCTGTCCGAGTACACGGTCAAGATTGATGCGCCTGAGCTGGGCATTGTCGGCAAGATTCAGATGGACTCGGTTCGTTCAAGACGATGGATGGACGAAGACGACGTGTTGACCAGGGGTTATAGGTTGCGCCGCCTCACTATCGCGCAGGCCCAGCTAAAGGAGGCCTGAACATGGAATTCATGCCGCACGTCGGATGGGCAAATGCCATCCCGGACTCGAACGGGAAAGCGTCCTTCGTTATCAACGGACACAAATGGGGATTCAAGGGCTACGGCTACCACGACAAGGTATGTGCATCCTGTTCAGGCTACTCGACAGCTCAGCATCTCATTGATGGACTAGAACTGGGGAGACGCCCCTTTCTCAGATGTTGTCGGAAGCTGGTACTGGGGACATTGTCGACTGGGACCTTACTCCATCGTCTGGGCCGACTGCCTCACTCCCAAGGGGAAGAACTTCGTCACGTCCTACGTCGCCAAACATGACAAGATCATAGCTTCTGGTCCGTCGCGAATCAAGGTGCGTCCGTTTGGGCAGAACTCGACCTACCCACCCCTGACGAGCACGGGAGCACCGACGGGTTTCCATGTCGATGTGAAGGTTCCCAAGGGCAAGCTGTCCTTCAAGGTGACTGGCGATAATATCGTTGACGGGGCGAGCGGTTTGTTTTATACTCGTTGGGTTGGGCATGTGAAAGGCGGTCTCAACGGTGCGAACGATTTGACTGGTACGGGGCTGTACGAGCAGTTCGCTTTCAAGTAGATGCTCGAGGCAGCTGTGCAGCAACTAGGAGGAAGGCTCCAAGTTCCATCGTTAGTCCGACCCTCGCCCAAACCAACGTTTCGATTCAATGTTGCAAGTCTCGGCTCGGCGACTAAACGTTTAATTCTGAATATCCGCGTTGCCAAGGAATATTCCCTTTCCACAACTAGCAAAGTTCATGCTCTCAACCCAACAAGCCCCATTCTCCCGCATATATCTTGGTCAGCTGTTAAGCGGTGAAGCTAGACCCAAGTCATCCCTTCCGACTAGAGACGATACCTAAATCCTAGAGTATTCCAATCCGTGACATCCTCGTAATCCTCAGGCCGAAGCTCTACCTGCGTCACCATATCAGCAACTTCGGGGTGCCCCGTCCCATTACCCTCGTCGACCTTGCCACCGCCGACAGCCCCAGACACACGGGCAGAACCTGCAAAGCCCTCCTGAATAGCGCGCCTGTGATTCATCCACTGCAGATATCCTCGCAGCGTCATAGCCAGCGCGGCCACCAAAACGTAGCAGATCATGATTGTTCGAAACGCCGTGTTGTAGTGCGGCTCCTCGGACTCCTTGAAGAACTGCGGACCCGAGATATTACCCGCGCAGTACGCGATGAACAGCAGCGCCGACATGGTCATCTTCTTAGTCACCCCACGGCAGTTGGCCTGCACGAGCGACAAGGCCAGAGGCATGACGGCCGGGCCGGTGCAAAGGAGAAAGTAGCCGAACAAGTGCACTCCATGAGCGGGGAAGCGGTCGCGGGAGTAGATGATGGCCGAGCCGACGATGCAGGGAATCACGACGCAGACGATGAGGATGCAATTCATCTTTTGGAAGCGGCCCGCGATCCAGCCCGTGCCGAAGATGACGGAGGCTGCGAGCACCGAGTAGGGGATGTTGATCAGCGTCGACTGCAGGCTGGTGAAACCGAACGATTTGATGACAATGTTGGCAAAGTTCTGTGTGCCGCTGTTGGGGATGCTTTGGAGAAGCTCGATGCCAAATACTAGCCACGTTTTGGGGTCGATGAGGGCCTCCTTTGAGAGGATCAGCTTGCTACCCGTATGACAGCCTGACAAAAAAAACTTACCTTGAACTGATCCCATCTCCAGTGCGAGTCTTCGGTGCGACCAGTACCGGCAATAACAACCCGATCGCCCGCAAACTGCCTCTCTTCCGGGTTGAGAAAACGTGCCGACGAAATGCGGTTGGGTAACAAAGCCCAGAGAGCAAAAGCCCAAAGAAACGTAAACACCCCGAGGATAATATACATCCAGCGCCAAGGTCCGACCTTGTCATCCACGTGGCCGACGCCAAAGGCCAATAAACTAGCCACCAGGCCGCCAATGGAGTTTCCCGAGAACCAAAGGCCCGTCCTGACAGGGATTTCATCGCGCGTGTACCACGTCGACGTGAGGAAGATGAAGGCGGGCGTGATGGTTGCCTCGGCCACGCCAAGCAGGAAACGTACCGTCAGTAAGCCACCGTAGTTGGTACACGCTGCTGTCACGGCGACGACGGCGCCCCAGAGAAACGTATTGACCGTCATGTACGAGGCGACTGGGAGTCTGGCGACGAGGAAGGACGTCGGGTAGGACCAGGCGAAATAGCCAAAGTAGAATATGCTGGAGACCCAGCTGTAGTCTTGTCCTTGGAGATGCTATTAAGGTCAGCGACTCAGCATGGTGGACTGGCTTGTGAGAGTGGTCTTACCGTGTCGTCTCGCAAACCGAACACTGATGCGCTGGAGAGGATGGTCTTGTCCATGAAATTGAGCATATAGGTGATGAATAGCACTGGGATGATGTAATAGTCAATCTTCTTGAGTACGCGCTTGGCCATCTCTCCATCCTCCGCATCGGGGGCTGGTTGCGGCTGTAATTGGGAAGCCTGAGCTTGAGGCTGATCTTCTTTGGATGCCATGGTGAGTGGCTTGTAATCTTCTGTTGGATTGAGGCTATCGAGATATAGAGAGTGGAAGGCACCAGATGTTCGTCTTAAAGGCGGAGGCAGGTTGGCTTATCACTGTTCAGCAATCAAGATTTCAGGTCCCGAGGCCCAATGGTTATCAATGAGTTATTTAGACGATATCACCCCTCTATGTTCATCCAACTTGGGTACAAAAGACGCATTTCATTACCCTTTCCATCTTCCAGTGCGACGCTGTCGGGGTCGTTGTGGGGAGTTGTGAGACTTGTGGTTTTCCATGACACCACTTCTTATCTTGTCGGCTGGAGCCAACCCCGAGTATTTGGTCGTTGTGTTCCTTTATTTATCCGGAGGGGAAATCTGATTCGTATGAAGGTATTATATCTCCTCTCAAGTTGCCAGAGTTCATTGACATCGTCTCAACTACTTTCTATCCGCGTAGCCCTCCATAATTCTTAGTCTCTGCGGCATGTGAATCAGTTCATACGGTGCCAGTGCCATCTATTCGAAGTATACTCGCTATAAAATTCAACAAAGCGAGACCTACGCGGAAACACGCAAATCTTCAGTATTTCTCAAAACCACCTCCTCCAGAGACCTCCATCCGAGCCTCCCCAAGTCGCGCAAGATCTCCTCTGCTCGCCCCGCAGGCTGGATCTCATTGCCATCCTCACCGCCGCTGAAATCCTCAGCAAAAGTCTTTTCGGGCTCATTCTTGCGGAAGATGGCAAGGATAGCATCCCAGCTGAAGTGGCCGGCAAACCCGAAGATTCGTTCGCCAGTCACGCCTGGGTGGATTGCGCCAGCTACGTGCAACATGCCCGTGTCTGAGGCGTCGATGTAATATTCTGTTTTTGTGTTAGTGTTTGATCGGATGGAAATCGGAGAAACATACGAGGGTCGGTGTTGGTGTGTACCCAGGTAACATCTCCTTTGTAGAGATCCGCGATCGCCCCCGAGGTGCTTGGGTGGCCCTGTTTCTTAGAGTCCAGGGATTTCCCATAGACCATGTTTGGCAAAACTAAATTTCGCTAGAAGTCATTACATATGCTGTGTGGGGTGCAGCTTGAGGATTACCTGTGTTGACCTTCAAATCGGGGCGCTCTGCCTCGTGTTCCTCGTGATACTTCCAAATGGCCTGCTCTGTCTGAGTCTTGCTTGCCACATACACATAGTACGGCTGTCTGGGGTCATCGAGGTCGTTTGCCCAGGCCAGCTTGACCAGGTCCTCGTTCCAAGTATCCTTTGTGACAACAGTTTTAGGTTGCCCGCGAATAGATACAATGGCTGCGGACGAAGACGAGGTGAAGACGAACCGCTTCACACTCGACTCCGAGTAAGCGGCCTTGAGCGCGACGAGTGCACCATTGATGATCTGGGGAACCACAATGCTCGCACCAGGCTCGGAACCCTCAGATGGCATAATGCACGCAGTGTGTGCTACAGCCGTCACCCCTGATTCACCGTGTCAGCTTGAGAAGTGTAAACAGACGACCTCACTTACCCTTGATTGCCTCCTTGTACGCATCATCGACAGCGAAGTCGGGAACAGCCACAAGTTCAAACGCATCCGCCCCGTACTTTTCGTCAAACACCTCCTTGAGCCAAGCGGATTTGACCACGTCGCGTACAGTGCCTCGGACTTTGTATCCGAAGGCGAGAAACTGGTCCGCAACGTTGGAGCCAACCCACCCGTTAGCTCCGGTGACGAGAACCGTGGAGCCCTTTGGGATGGCGGGAACATCGAAAGAAGTCATGTTTAAAGAAGGAATTGCGACCTAAAGAGAATACTGAGATGGGATTGTTGGCTTTCAACTGCAAGTGCCCAAGTCCTCCCATTTATACTTTGCGCTGGGAGCCACATCAACCGTCTCCATCCAAAAAAGTTGCCGAGAATGTTCGTCCGCGTTTCGTCCGTGATCCTAGTTTTCTATATGAACCGGCCTAACCATTTCGCCGACTCTGAGATGCTGGAGAAATATATAATTCCAGGTAATTACAGTTCACAGGGATTACAATTGCTATCAAGAGAACCATTTTGAGTATTTCGAGTATTAGTCTGGCATCCTTAGCCTAATCGTCTTATGCTAGCTAGGGGGCTTAGAATGGCAAGTCGCTGGTCGCCATGCGTGGAACCTAGGATCCTGCAAGTCGACTCTGGAGGATTCAGATACTTCGTATGTCACGTTGATGAACTTAGAAAATACTTACTAGCTTCAGATCTCTCTTACTTACCTTATTGAGTGTCATGCAGATGTCTAGTTTGTCCCCCACGTCATAATTCAAGCTCGAGACAGAAGATCTATCTCCAAGACTCCAATACTCTGAAATCGTCCTGTTCACCTTCTTTATTCCATCGTCCTCTTCATTGAGTGACAATGATTAATTTAGATATCTTAGTGTGTCTATCCCCAGTCCAACCAAGTCCATATCTTCAAACCGCTATAAGATCTACTGAAAGGGTGCGTCAAGCATTTTGCTTCGCTATAGGTATTAGTACGGACGTACCTAGCCGATGTATGACAATTACCTAGGTATAAGCTTCTTTCCATCAAGCTTTTAAACTGTTTTCTACTTTACCTTCGTCATTCTCCCTCCCAAAATGTTGCTCCGTGTAATATTTGCTCATTCTTGCGTAAGGCTTATATATCCCACGAAAAGGTGCTCGACCACACTGACTTTGACAATGGTTTTCTCATAGATTCAAATCGTATGAGGCTACTAGCCCGAGTCAGGGGGGTTCCAGACAATGTCAGAAGTCTCAGGCATCATCTCAATGTGTAGTAGAAATGATCTAATTGGCTCAGGCGTTGTTCTATATGATCTTGACATTTCCAAGGCAAAGTCCGGGTGATCCTGCTGTGTCTAGAAATCGGCGTCCCTCCAACTTTTCCAACAATTAAGAACAAGCCACCGCCAACACCTCCAAATAAAGACGTGAATAATGCCTCAGAGGGCAATGTCCGCCGTAGGCACCATTCAGCTCGAGTCCTAGTGCGGTGCGCTGCTTACCGGCCGGTCTTGGCTCAGTCTAGAACTCCAACCTTATGAGCTTAGTTTTGGGGTTTCTTGGCTTAGCCCAAGCCACGATGCAGCCATCACGTCTCTGGCAGAGCATTATTGGACGCCCTACAACACCCACTCGCAACGGTTTGCTGGCCAAGTCTCGAGCCACGAGACTGCTGCGCCATTGTCCCGTCCCGTGGACGGGCTATGTCAGCAGTGTATTTGCTCCCGAGATGGAGGGTAGAGCCTATTTGATGCTATTTTCGTGTCCCCTCCCAATGCCATAGCTTGTGCTGGTGGAGGCAAAGCTGAGGAGCAGCAAGCAGCTCGGGTTGAAGATGGATTGGTCTCTCGAGATGCAGTGAATAACTTCAAGTATAAAACGACCCGTCTCCCGCCCTATTTGACCATTATCCAACACTCTCACCATCACAATTCAATACACCTCAAGTCTTCCAAACAACATCTACCTCTTCCATCGCTTCATCCAACAGAAAACTCTTTCCTCCAAATTCTCAAGATGCTCTTCAAGACCGCTCTCGCCTCTGCCTTTGCCGCAGTCTCGGTCCTCGGTGCCCCTCTCGAGACAATCGAAGAGCGCGCCGTCTCCTACTTTACCCCTTCCGCCATCTGGAAGTACTCGGTCAACAGCGGTGCCATTGCCTCCACCAGCACTGGACAGGTCTCCAAGAGCACCGACAACGGTGGAAAGGACATCACGGCCCTCCTGACCTTTACGTATCCCACTGCCGCACAGGGAAAGCAGTGCCAGTTCGCCTTCTACCTCGACAACACGGCCACGGTCCGCGGCAGCGGGAAGCTCGATCTCTTCACGAGCAACAGCCCGGCGCCGGGACCCAAGAGCGGCTGGGGACCTGGAAACCAGCGCAACAATCACCTCGGTCGCCTCTCTGTTTCAAAGAACAACTTTGCCACCTGGGACGCCACCTACAGCTCCTACCTGACCAAGAAGACGCCCTGCAAGGCGCCTGGAACCAAGGAGGGCTTCGAGCTGGTCGGTGTTTACGACAATGACTTCGTTTCCTGGAACCCCAGCGTCGCCGGTCCTCGCATCATCTACTCTTAAGCGTCGTGGGTAACTTGTGGAAATCTCTGATGGCCTTTGCCATTTGCTTTTAGGAATTATAATGAACAGAATTACGAGTGTTAGCGTCTCGGTTTCATAGGTAGAATGACGGGTTTTCTGTGGTACTATTTAGTGCTTATCTTCTTATAAATATCAGGATAAATTTATTGGCTTTCAAACACTTTTACGTTCCAAATTGCCTCCCCTTCCTGTGCAATCTTCAGAGAGTTCATACTTCTTCGTTACACCGTCGTGACTCGCAAGAGATGTTTTAAACATCGTCGCTCATGGAGTCATGGGTCATCCACTTCACGACTCGCCTCCGTCACGCTGCTCGAAGGAATAGAAACCCGGGACTACGATAGTATCGGGGATACTCCGGGGAGTGTAGCAGCTTTGGTTTGGACTTTCTTCATCTTTAAACGGCAAAGATGCAGATGAACCAAGGTGCCTTGGCGCTATGAGTTGGTCATTTAGGCAGCTAAAATGCGTGGCAACAGTTTCAGTTTTAGGTATGCCGTGCGAGTGCAAGAGCACACCGCTTTCAGTTTCGTCACTACAAGGTAATATAACGTCAATTAAAATCATTCCGTCTTACCTTATGTCCTCCGCTTAATCACCTCACATGCTGCTTGTCATTGCCTTTCCCCATTGCATGCCCTGACAGAAGCAATGGTTCTTCGCCGATGCAATATCGAAGGATGTGTCTATCCGGCAGCTCGAGGATTGGGTAGCTGCATGATATGCGACAAACACTGGTGCTTTAAGCATGTCAAGTCTGAGAATCACAAATGCCCCTCGGCGGTAAGTAATTCACGATCCCAACCGGGCAGGTACAAAAAAAGGAAATATCGTCAGATAATAACGGTGCAATAGCACGACAAGAATCCCACCGCCTATTACACCGCGTACGACGCCGCCAAGAAAGGCCACCTTGACCGTCTGCTTGCAAAGATCAATATCGTGGCCCTCAAAACCGCGGCTATTGCCGCCAGGGGTGGCGCTCATCAGTGTCGAATTCCAGCTTTCGACGATTCAGATGGTTCATCTCGGACGGATCTTGTTTCCGCTCAGTGCGGTGGACAAAACTGCCACCTCGACATTGAATTCGATGATGGAGTAACCTGGATTGCGAGAATCCGACTCCAAGATCCCCTCTTGCCGCCAGCAAGCGTCCAAGACCACATCTTTCTCAGCGAAGTCGCAACCCTCCAGTTCCTGGCGAAGACCACTGTTCCATGCCCACGAGTTCATTCCTACCAAGTCGAATCGACTGACAATGCTGTGGGAACCTCGTACGTTCTTATGGACAAACTGCCTGGGAAAGCGTTGGACTGGTATGGGGCAACCCATGACCAACGCCAAAAGGTGATGCAGCAACTGGTGGATATATTTCTCGAGATAGAGAAGCATCCCCTCAAGATGACCGGGTCCATCATCCCTTCCGTGGAAGTCACGGATGACGAGGTTCAAGTGGGAGGCTTCGCTCAACTTCCTTGGTTCGAGACTCCAGAGAAGCCCCTTGGGCCGTTTGCAACGCAAGACGAGGCTTATGCCGCAGTTTTTGACCTGCATCTCAAGGGCATTGCCCTGTACGAACTTCCAGGCCTTCCGATTGATAACTATCTGGAGTTTAAATGGCGCCTCAACAACCTCCAACAGCTCGTCGCTTCCTCAAGCTCCAAGAATGGGCCGTTTTACCTCAAACACTACGATGACAAAGGGGACCATATTCTCGTTGACGAAGCCTACAACATCACCGGCATCATCGACTGGGAATTTTCCTCGGCGGAAGCCAAGGAGCTGGCTTTCAGTTCGCCTTGCATGATGTGGCCGGTCGGGAAATTCTACGACGGGAAGCCCGATTTGACGGAGGATGAACGCCTATTCGCAAAGATGTTTGAGGAGCGTGGTAGGAAGGACATGGGCGAGCTGGTACTTAAGGGGCGACGGTGGCAGCGTTACCTATTCTTCCTCGGTGGCGGCATCTCGGGTAACCAGGAAGAGTTTGAGGCACTTTTTCAAGGCCTGAGAAAGAGCTTCGTCGGAGATGATGAGGGTGTTTCACCGTATCAAGAGTGGAAGCAGGAGGCTCTAGAGTCTTACGCAAAGGAAGATCCGCGGCTGAGGGCTCTTCTGAAGGAGGCCCAGGAGGATAAGTAGGTAGCAATATAACTGCGTGGCCTTAGCCCTACCAAAAGACAGAATCCCGTGACAGTCGCGCAAGAGTCGTGCAGAAGGCGTGCAACAGTCGCAGACAGTTGCACTGTCGTAGGAGAGATGGCTATCACATTAGGACATAGGGTGTTGAAGTTTGAGATCAACCTCGCCATAGCAACCCGAACAATACTGCTGACGGCGCTTCGGGGGTCTGGGTCCCAGCTGGAGACTATCGGCACCGTCCAATCCAACAGTTCAATGTTAGGCAGCAAAGCGTTATCGTATTCGTTGAGCAGTGGCTCGTCGTCGTTGGAAAGGATTTATTAACAACCGTGAGCTGGCCAAGTTCATGCCTGCATGTTTCAACAAGGTCCAAGCAGAAACCCAAGTCTAGACTTGTTCCCTTCAATTGAAAATTCAAAACATATTCCGTACATCTATTTCTAGCATTCATTTGGCCATATAGGTACAACTTCGTTCTTCTCCGCCTTGTCTCTCACGAACCAGATCGGCGAATTCATACACTCGTACTCACACACTGAAGACCATGTCTAACCGTCCACATCTACATGCCAGCCCATGCGCCATTATCTCACCTTGCTGCTTTGATGCAACCAAGCATCACCAGTCTATGAAACAACAGCTGTCGAATCCTCTTTCCAATTAAACTCCTTGATGGCCGAGTCCATGACCGGCCACCAATCCCGGGGCATAAATGTCATAAGCGCACTGAACTCGCGCTCGGCCGAGCCATCAACCCACCAAAGCACCTTTGCAATCTTGACCAACATGAAGAAATACCCGAGGACCGCGAGCGCCCGTGGCTCTCTGGCTTCGACGAGATCGGCAAAGAGGGGAGTAACCCTTGTGGGAAACCGCAGGGGTCTCTGGTAGCCCAATATGTAGATCTCGGTGAGGAGGTCAACTGCGTGCTCGTATGCCGCAACGGTCGCTTCGTCCAGACCCTCGAGCTCGATTCCTTCGAGGAGGAAGCGGAAGTTCTGGAAGGGGAGAACTTTTGTTCCCTGCGGCGGCGGTGGTACTGGCGACCACATGAAGTATTTGAGGACTTCGCCGATGGGCGTCTTCTCAATCTGGTGCCATGTCGTGCCAAAGTAGACGGCCGCGCGATGAAACGGGCGCAACCAATGCAGAGGAAGCTGGTGGTCGCTCGTGGGACTGATATATGATTGATTGACCGTCGTGTGGAACAAGATGAGAGCGCCACACGCGACAACTGCCGCCGCGTTGTCATGGTTGAAGCCCTTTGCGATCTGCTCCTTGTGCGAACGAATCGCCAGCCCCATGTACATGTGCGACGCCTCGCGCACCTTTCTATTATTCTCGCCGAGCCGTCTTAGATGAAATGCAGAGAAGCCCAGTACGGCATCCATGACGCTGGGCGTGGCAACGGCCAAGTTTGCGATCCATTTGGACCAGGCTTGTTGGCCGTGGGTTGACTGGCCCGTCATCCAGTGATAGTGGTGGAACAGGCGCAGCTCGAGCTGGCGATCAGAGGGAGTTCCGACAGGTGGGGGAATAGACTCTGAGTCTGTTGTTGAGGCAGAAGTAGACGGGCGTGGTGATGGGTACTCCTGGGAATCATGGCGTGTCCGAGTTGGGGGGGACAGGAGACGCTTTTCAGGCAGAGCGCGCCGAATGGGGTCAATCTTGATCCGGCCACTTGGCTCAGTTGGAGAGCAGACGGGGTGGAAGTAATGGCATTCGATGTTCTTCTTGCTGCACCCTCCACACACCGGCCGCGTCTCATCACACTACACGTGCAGTCAGCCAAGCCGTATTACCTAATCAAGCTGCACAACGCTGTATCCCACCTTGACTCTCCTCGCCTTGCAGCCATGACATCCGGTCCGGGACTTGTGGTGCGGGCGACGCGACCTCTCAGTATTAGAACAGGGGCCCTTTGGCGTAGTGGCCTTGCGGCTCGAGGACCTGCTGCCCCGAGCCGTGGACGAAACGGCAGACGACGACGGCATTGTGTGACGGTTTCCTCCCAACGGCGCAGCTGATTTCGCCCTTCATTTATTTGCGTCTGGACGCTGGAAACCCGGCGGGGTTGCGGACAGACGAGAGATCCGAAAGCCAGCCGGGCAAAGGTGGCTGAGCGAGCCGGGATGCAACTGCAGAGCAACCGTGCTCCTGCTCCTCGGCCAATCAAGTCGTCGTCTGTACGAAACGCTCCCCTGAATGTGTGATCTTCGCTGTAGTTGTGGGCCGTTGCACCGGGTGCTATCGATTCAACTTCACCAAGTTTGGTCTTTTTGATGACGACTGTCAAATAACTCTATTGCGAACCCATGAAGCCATCGAATCCTTCCATTCCCGTAAAAACAAATGAAACCGCCTTACCGGCCCGCCTGCTCGGGTTCCTTCGCATAACATCAATCCGGGTCCCATCTTGAACCCGTTCCTCGAATCCCGTCGCTAATTAATGAACCCCCGGAGCGAATCTGCTCGTATCTGCGTATTCTTCGCATTCCTTTGCACTACCAACACGCAAACCCCACCGCCCGTTGATGATGCCCACCTTCAAACGCCGGGGGGCCTCCAGCTTACAGTCTCCATTAAGGTCTGGTAATGGAAGAGTACGTCCCCAGCTGCATTTCCGAATCTGAGCCGTACTGGACGCTCTTCGATTTGGCCTTGATGATGCCGGACGGATGGAAGAGGTTGAAGATGATGGCCGTAATCGCCATCAGCGTCGAGTCGAGGAGGTACGTGTAAATTTCCTTGGACTGCAGCTCACCATCCGTTCCCGTCACGTACTCGGCAACTCGGAAGATGGATCGGATCAGGATCAAGATGCTCGACGCGTACATGGTGTGCAGCAGTCTCCTCCAGGGGACGGGGATGTTGAGGCTCCTCTCGGTGGGCTTCTTGTTGATTCGCAGATGGAAGATGCCGGCGACGACGATGAAGAGACTGAAGAAGACGATTTGAACAGCCAAGCCGACAATGATGATGGTCTCTCCTTGGTCCCGATCGGATTGGGTCTTTGCGTTGGAGAGCTTTCCACCACCTTGTCTCGTCAGCATGCTTTCTACAGTCGTGAGCGCAACCTAATGTACTCACCAATGCCTTGGGCGGCAATAGAGATGATATCACCGAGCAGGAAGAACTTTGTCAACCAGCGCGTCTTAATCAAAGAATGCTGCTCTGCTTCGATCAGTTGGATGAGGCGGCCGAGAATCATGTAAATCGATGCGGCGAAGAAGGCAGGTCCGAGAAGCAGGAGGAGCGCCTGGATAACGTAGGGGCCAAGAGTCCAGTCGGGCGTCTGGTGGGCGTTGTAGGCTCTGGCGATGTAACCAATACCCTCGACTGAGAGACCTGCTGTTAGAGACGTCTTTGGAAGGGGTTCTGAGAAACATCACTTACCAAGACAGCCGATGACGAAAGGGATAAAGTACCACGTCTTTGTCCTGACAACTTGGAAGATGTGGACGAGGGCCGATAGCATGAATACTACTATGAAGACGACGGCCGCCGCCATGGAGGGTTCATAGTGATAATATTCTCTCGCCATCGCGACTTGAGTGGCACTGCTGCAGTCTGGTGTTGGCTTGGATCTGGGGCGAGATTGTTGGAGATTGTTGATTGGAACTGATGGGTGAGAGTTTGTAGACAAGAAGAAACAAAGATGAGCAGCAGATACAGTGAGAAAGGAGAATAGAGTCTTGCTTCATCTTTAAATACTTGATTCCAATCATCTGGATAGATCTGCGTAGACGTGGAAGGGAAAACACGGCAGGGCGAAGTGACTATCGGCGTATCATGGTCCAATCAGACAATTGCAAGTACGAGAGCCCGACAAGGCATGATCCACGTCATGGTCCAATACGAAGCCAATAAGATCAGACTGAGTACCGACAAATGAGAAGAACAGATTATTAGACAGGTCCTAATATTAGTAATACCACATGCTCCGGAGTTCGCAAGGGCTAACTCTATTAAGCATAACGGTCCCGTGGCGGGTCTCGGGCCCTTGGAGGTTCCCGAAGGTCTTCACGGACTCTCATTTCACGTACTTATGCTCGTTCTCGCTTCATGTAGATGTAGACAGCAATTCATATGTCCATTTGTCAAACTTTTAACCATGTAGCAACGCAATTCGTATGTCCATTCATCAAGCTATATATACAGAGAAGCAACATTTAATCCCACAACCACCAACCCCAGACCCATCAACTAGATGCTGCTGAAGACGCTGAGGCTGGACAGGGCAGTGCCGGGCCAGGCAAACATGGTGTTCGACTCGCAAGACGACCCCAAAGCCTGGTTGTCCACCCACGCGGGCTCCCAGTAGTACAGACCAACTCCGTTGCTCACGCTGGAAACGGCGCTGGCCACGCGCTTGACAAACTCGACCTGACCGGCCGCCGAGAAGGGAATGTCGGAGAGATCGCTGGGGAACGCATAAGCGGGAGAAGGGCACGACGTGGGCCAGTCCGTCTCGGCCACGACAATCTCCTTGCCCCAGGCGCTGGCCATCTTCTTGAGCGTCGACTTGAGCGACGAGAGGGTGGCGGCGCTGTTGTAGAAGGGGTAGTACGAGACGCCCATCATGTCAAAGTCGTCGGTGGTGATGTATCCGGCCGCCAGGACTTTCGTGTAGAAGTAGTTTTGCGTGTCCCACGACCAGCCGTTGTCGAGGTGGATCATGATCTTGGGCTGGGGGCTGAGGTTGGAGTCCTTGATGCCCCAAGCCGCCGAGTTGAGGAGGCGGGCAATGTTGGAGTAGGACGAGGTCGATCCGGTGGGGAAGAGCAGGCCCGCCGTGATCTCGTTTCCGATGGAGATGATTGCCGGGGGAGTTCCGGCCGTCTGGAACGCGTTGGACACGTCCTTTGTGTAGTTGTACAGCTTCCAGGCCAAGCTGTCGATGGCCGTGGGCCAGCCCGACGGGATAGCCTGGTCGCCCGGGTCTGCCCAAGTGTCGCTCAGGTGCAGCGTGAGATAGGTGCTGAGCCCGGCCGCCTTGGCCCGCTTGGCCAGCTTGAGGTTGTACGCGAGGTTGTAGTTCCCGTCCGACGGGTTCACCCACACGCGCTGGCGCACCGAGTTGACGCCCTTTGCCGCGAGGATGTCTTCCAGCGAGTCGGTCGTGCCGCCGCTCGAGTAGGAGATGCCGCTGTTCTCCTCGACAATGACCGAGGACCAGTCGGCGCCCTTGTAAGTGAGGGCGGCGTGGGCGGCCGAGGAGCAGAGGAGGACGAAGGAAGCAAAAGATGCCAGCATCTTGACGATTATGTACACTTTGGAGCAAGTCGTAGAAGAAATGTGACGAACAGAGCACATCAAACAGAATGGAGTTTCCCATAGATATCTATATCCCTTCGTTCGGATTCGCATTCCGTTTCTGTCCTTCTGAATCCAACTCCCGGAGCCACCAGGCCCGTTTGGTGGAGGATTGGTTTTCGCTCCAATAAACACCCCAGCCACGACACTCCCCTTTAATCAATTTACTTCGTCAGCTCCGTTTCATCCGCTTCGCTCGCTTCGAATAGACGGCCGCTAAAACTCGTCCGGTCGATCGCCAGATTTCCGCGCGTTCTCCCCTGAAACATGGCCGTCAGTTGCACCTACCGTACAACTATTCCCAGGAAAGCTGCAGGGGCACATGCAGAAGGCGATCGCCAGACGAGTTTTGCGCGGGCATTTTCCCAGCCCTGATGTTCATCTGGAGAGATTGGTGGAGCAGCCGAGGTGCAGCCAAGGTCGAGTCTCGCTGGGTTCGCCATGAAACAAAGTCGTGCTCGTCGACGCCTCGCTTCAGGTGCTTGTTGCTCCGGTTCTGCTGCTCGACCGTCGTAGCAGCCAGCGGTTCGGTTCGGCCGTCGACGCCGCCGGGAGGATAGTCGTGACCGGTCCAGATGTTGAAGTCGTCCGGGAGACCAAGAATCTTCCGGGCCGATTCGTAGAGGCTCGACGCGTCGCCGCCGGGGAAATCGCACCGCGCCGAGCCGACGTCTGGGTTGAACAGCGAGTCACCGCAAAAGAGGTCCCCTGGTCAAGGGTCAGATATATGCGACGCGGGTTAATTGGGGTGTCCCCTACCTCCGATGACGTATCCCATGTGATCGCGAGTGTGTCCGGGAAGGGAGATGGCCTTTGCCTCGAGTTGGCCCACGGCGAAGACTTCGTCGTCGCTAAACAGGTGATCGAACGCCTTTTCATATTCGGCTTCAGGTATACCATATCGCTTGCCGAAGCGCTCCTGCGTTTCGCGCACGCGGCCGCCGATGCAAATGTCTGGTTGATGGGGTTGCGACTTGGACAGCTGCAGCTGTAGGAAGTGCGAGGAGGTCACATGGTCGGCGTGCACATGGGACTCGAGCAGCTTGTCGACGAGGTATCCCTCTTCCTTGATGAGGGCCAGGATGGCGTCGGCGCTCTCGGTTGAGAAGCGCGACTTGTTGGGATCAAAGTCGAGGACTGGGTCGATGATGACGGCGTGTTTGGATGTGGGATCGGCGACGACGTATTGCCAAGTCGATGTCTTGGGCTCGAAGAGGGAGTGGATGGTCGGAGATGTCATTTCCTCGGTATGGTCTTGGAAGTGATGTTATGGCTGGGCTGAAGGCTTGATTTACAACATAGTTATTCGCCAGGCATGCGAGTCGTTATACGGTGCTCAAGAGCAGAACAAGATCAATGCCAAGTCTGTCGTCGAGTCGTCCCGAGGCATGATTGTTAATACACCCGAACTATCGATTAGAATTTCCTCCATGAGTCTGATCCCCCGAATACTGTCTACCTATGCACAAAGCAAAGTCACGTAGTCGCCGATGATGCCGTTGATTAGTTATTCGGAACTCGGCATTTCGGGGACCAAGGGCGAGAGCCGAAACGTCAGGTCCCCGGGCCGGATGGTCGCCGACACTGACCAAGGAATCACCCATCTTATAAGTCAAGTTACGTATATGAATAATCAGATAAGAATCCATGCATCTAAAATATTAATTGATTCATAGATCCGCCACTGGATCGCCCGAATAATTCGTCACGAATGTGTCAATACTAAGCCGTCCACCTCGCAAGCAGTTGGTCTGTCATATTGAACACCGAAGAAGAACCAATCGCCGTTCACTTTCCATATCCTAACCTCCCGTGACGGCTGCAAGCCAAACTCAAGAAGTCATCGGGCACCAATGAGCTAAGCGTCGGCACCCTTTCCTTGATACTCCTCATCAGCCCGCATTTGAACCTCGGTAACGTAGCCCTTGAATTTGCGCAAGTTGACCTTCTTCTCGAACCTTGAACGGAATCGTGTCAGCGGGTGCAGGTTTTCATAACGAGGGACAGGACTCACATCTCATCAATCTCCGCAGGGGTTCGGCGTGCGACTTCTGGCAAGATGAACCAAGATATAACTACGGCAACGGTACCAGTGCCAGCGAAACTAACCGTCTTCATTAGCCTACCATCTTTGAGACAATCACAGAATGCCACTCACAAGAAACCCGTCTTGACTCCCCATTTACTAGAGCCGTTGATCATCAAGGGGGTGCAGAAGCTGAACATGATGGCAATCATATTAGACAAGGCGAGAGCCCAAGCTGATGTCTGAGCTCGCAATCTTTGCTGGGGCATTTCGGCAGCGTAGGCATAGCCAATGGCAGACGCTCCGGTAGTCGAGAAGGTGGCCAAGCAGGCAAAGAAGATCTAACAATATTAATATCAAGTCTACAGGGCACACGATATGAACTCACCAAGAGCGAACTTGTAGCCTTTGCGGTGTAGTCAAAGCATCCAATAATTCCCAAGCACAGAACAGAAACGACCGTGACTGCGTAGGGATAAACGGTGAGGGGACGGCGACCAATCGAATCAGTGAGTGTGCTAATGAGAATCATGGAAATGAGCTGAACACTAGAAAGAATGAGCGTGACAAGGAAGGGGTCCTTGTTGCCAGCATATTGGACTGCGCGGAATATCGCATTAGCCCCGACCAAGCATACCGCTTAGAACCTCGAAACTTACAGAAATAGGTGGCATAAGTATTGAACACGGACAGGCCGACAAACTGTTGCGTAATCTTGGGCCAGCCTGAAATGATGAATCGGAGGAGGTTGCGTCCTTGGAAGACGGCCCAGATACTTTGCTGGGAATCTTGCTCGGCTGTTTGGCGCTCCATCATGACTGTGGCATCCATGATACTCTACACGTTGTTAGACCTGTACCATAATGCAGGATTCGGGTTAAAAATCAACTCACGATTTGCTCCTCGACATTATAGCCCGGGACTCGTCCGTTGCACATAGCCAAAACCTTGGAAGCTTGGTCATGTTTTCCCTGGCTCACGAGCCACCAAGGAGACTCTGGAAGAAACACGAAGATGATGGCTGTGATTCCAATCATAGCCCACTGCATAGTAATCAGAATCGCATTTTCAAAAAGGCCAAGGCTGCCGGGATTACCTGAGAATAGATTGGGGTGCGGAAGTCGTAAGGCGTGACAGCATTCAGACGATTGAGAGCCACCGAGGCAAACAGCTGTCCCAGCACAAACCAGCTTCATACAATGTCAGATGCCATGTCAGTTTCTCTGAAAATATGAACTCACAATGTGTAGGCGTTGATGAAGAAACCACGCAGCTGAGTGGGCGAAATCTCGGAAAGGTAGAGCGGAAGAGTTGCCTGAAGCATGCCAACGCCCATGCCGGAGAACAGCTTGGCAACGAGCCAGTGGTCCCAGTGAGTAGCGAATGATTCGATGAAGATGCTCTTGAATGAAGTTAGATGGTTATTTCAAATGGATACCCGCTTGGGAACAAGGCACTTACGACAACGAGGGTAAGCCAGATAATGTAGAGAGCAACCTTGCGGCCAAATCGTTCAGTTGCGAATTGCAGGAGCTATGCGAGGACACGGGGTTAGCGATTCATGGAGGCGGTTTAGGGTATAGGAATACATACAATTTGTCCTACCGCTTGGCCGGCGCTTTGGATGCCTCCCCAAGCCGAGACGTACTTTCCCTTGATGATCTGTGTCTCTGGGTTTGCGAACTGCCGAATGAAACCCTTATTGGAGACGATGCCGCCGTTGAGATTGATTTCTGTCAGAATGTTAGCCATCAAGTAAATATGATGACGAGATGGGTGAATAAATTAGGGCACATGGGAACATTGAAAGGTTCCGCGTCCTCGAGGGAAGGGCCAACTTACGGTAACCATCAAGTGCAGCACTAAAGGCAGCAGACATGGCAATGAGTCCAACGAGCTTGTATCGCCGGACAGTCTGCCACACGCTGAGATCATCTTCTTGGGATCGCATCAGGGGAACCCCGCCCCGGGAGATGGTCTGGTGCATCTCTTCGACCGTCGCGGCCTTTGCGACATTGTCGCCTTCGTCCTTCTTGGTGTCCATTTCAATAACTTGACGACTCAGTCGTCTCTCGTTCAAGGCTGAATAGATGTTAAACAAAAGAATAAGGCTGTCGGGACGATCTCAAAACGGGGCAGTGCAACGCCCCAGGCCAAGACTTTATGCTTTCCTTGCCCTGCTCCCCGTCCCTGCTTTCTCCCGAGACCACTAGGCCTCTTCGCTCTTACTTCGTATACTCGCCAACAAACACCTTCGGGAGAGTTCCGCTTCCCCAATGCCCCGAATTCCTCCACACCCATCCCCGGATCCGGGGTAGTCCAGTGGCCTCTCCAGTGCGGAGATGCACTCTAAAGACACTATCGATGCCCCCTTGCCTTGTCCTCGGTCAGCGGGGTAAAGTTGAAGTATGTGCTGATCATCCGTTCGAGTCGAAACGCGTCGACATTCACCCGAGTATTGAACCAGCATCACCAGTTTAGCACCAGGATCACCCAAGCGCTCGCAGTCGATTGGACCGCGGCTCGGTGTAGGACACACCGATCCACGGCCTTCTCTCCGAAGCCATCTTTCCCTGCAAAGGTTTCCCCAGTTAGAGTCTGAGAGTTTGTAGGCGCATGAAGTCGAGCGGAACGTGGACAAATATTCGTAACCGCTTCGAGTGTGTTTATCCCAAACGAGCTCGGAGCTGCAGGTCCCTGGCCAAATGAGTCGACGGAAAATTATCCGTTGGCTTTCCACATGAGACGAAGGCCCAAGGCCAGAATAATGCGGTTCAGATATAAAGCTTCGAACAGCCTCTATGGGAACTTCTGGAATAGGTAGACATATATCCGTTAACCTATCATTAAACGCAAAATATCACCGTTGCATACGGCAGTTGGACACAATGCCCCGCCTGTTCCCTTTACTCCTGCTCAGCCACCCGGCATTGGGCTTGGTCTTCAATGTCCCTGCATCACCTCCCGCCAATGCGAGTGGTCAGCTTTCTGCTGCGCCGATCGGCGTCTCGTAAGTCGTTTCGGCAATTCAACGAGGCGTAGGGCTATACTAATATTTCAGGCTCGAGTTCTTTACCTTTCCGGGGTACATGAATGATGTTGCTTCCACGATTCCGTGTCTCGAAAACCTCAAGGATGTCACTGGAACATGGCCGCCCGTTCGAATTGGAGGGACCACCCAGTAGGTTATTTCATGAGCTCTGAAGGAATGCAGGCTGATAAGTAACAGAGATCGGGCTACATACGACGCGTCCTCGTCGAGCGCCGTGACTTACTCTGTCGCAAGCTCGGGAGATGCCCCAACAACCCTCACCTTTGGTCCTTCCTTCTTCTCGCTGGCCTCGGAATATGAAGGAAAGGTCATCATCGGGCTCAATCGCCGCCTGGATAATCTCGACAACACTGTCGCGGCAGCCGTCAAGGCCCGCTCTGAGATGAGCAACTTGCATGCCATTGAGCTCGGAAACGAACCCAACTGTAAGATACTCTTCGATTCATCAACAGCCACAGGACTAACGAAAGCACAGTCTTTTCGAGCTCTGATCCCATTGCAAACAGCGCATCCTGGACTGCCGCGGCCGACTACGCGTCCCAGATTTCCTGGCAGGATTCCGTCTGCGGAAACCTGTCGACGACGGACATCATCTCTGCCGGCGTGTACTTTGGAACTTCTCCCATGAGCATCGCGGGCCTGACGGCTGTTGAAGGCGACGCCAACGACTACGTCAAGGACTACTGCTCTCACAACTATCCGCAGTCTTCCAGCACTGCCAATCTAGCCAGTTTGATGAGCCACAGCGGGATTGCTTCTCAGATCTCGCCGTATGCTGCAGAGCACTCTGCCGCTGCTGCCAAGGGAAAGTCTCATATTATGGGAGAGACCAATTCTGGTAAGCATATGTGTGCGATGGGTGACGACGGGATCTAACAAGATATAGCTACTCAGGGCGGTGGTGGCATCAGCCCTACCTTTGGCGCTGCTCTTTGGATTCTCGATTACGTGTTTCAGTTGGTACTTCAAGGAACAGAGGTATGAAACCAGTCTTTCATGTTTGGGGTTTATGTTGACTCTCTTAGGAACTCTACTTCCACCAGGGCACCATTGGCAACTGTAAGCTTGCCTCCCTCGAGATCTGAAATCATATTTACTGACAGGACAGGTCAATACTGCTGGTGGGGACGATACAGCATGGGCGCACCCTACTACGGAGCATACTTTGCCACTCTCGCCCTCGCAGGCGCAGACCAGATCGCGCCGTTGGATGACCAGTCCACAGCGTACGCTGCATATGCCATTTACAAGAACAGATCCCCCACCAAGGTTCTCTTATACAACTCGGACTATTACACCAGCGGGACTCGCTCTTCGCAGACATTTACCCTGAGTGGACTGTCCTCTTCCAGCGTGACTGCGAAGCGCTTGACGGCGCCTTACGCCACGTCTCGGCAGGATCGCGGCCAGAACCCGACGGTTGGAGGGCAGACGTTTGTGAATGGGACTTGTGCCATCCAGGGAACTGCGGTTACGGAGACGAACACGGTTTCTTCTGGGAAGGCGACGTTTACTGTCGGTGCATCGGAGGCTCTGTTGGTCTACTTGTAGAGTGCGAGATGGTTGGTGATCTGAGAGCGGCAGACAATTACACCACAGCCATTAGCATGAATCAACCATCTGATCACATTCTGTTGATTGTCGAGTAACCATGTGAAGTCTTGGTTGCAACGCCAGTTAAGGTCCGTCATGCCTATAAAAGGCTCAAGTGGGTAGTAGTAGTGATCAGTCTCCAAGGTGCAAGAAGAGGGCGAGCATGGATATGTATCGCCATCTGTAAAAACGAGAGTTGGCTGAACAGAATGCAAGAAACTGCTGTCATACTGGTACAGGCCCCCTGCCTTGCCATCAGAGAGGTTTCTCCCTTGTCTCAAAGAGATACTACGCAAATCCGCCAGTGGTTTCTTCCCCTGTGCATGCCCGCACAAACGACTGCACTTCCGACCGGAGGCAATTCAGCAACAAGTCAGAAATAGACTACGGATTTCTCCCCGTCGCATTCATGTGTCCCTTCCCCAGCCCGGATATCGCCCCTTATCCGTCGTCAACCACGCGCTGAACAAGGGAAGCCGTAAGCCCAATCCATCCTCCAACGGAACCAAGCCGTTGATTAGCGGAAACTTGCAGAGGCGGGGGAAACATGGTTCACGGGGGATCGACAGGCCCAGCGAACGATGAACAGGTGATGGCTGCTTCCTCGGCTCCGTCAACCCCGAATGCCAAACTCAAAGAAAGACCAGTTCGCTCAGCTGACGGTCACGTCGTTTGGGATTAAAGCGAGCAGTTTTGGAGGCGTCGGCTTCATTTATACCGAATTTTCGGTCTCGCGGAAGCGACATTCAGCGAGGAGTTGGGCCTGTTCGGCGTTGAACGGTGCAATCGGCCGAGCTCCTCCAATTTTCAGCTCAGTGCTATAACCGGTAGCTAACCGCTAGCCGACCATTTCAGTGAGACTAACCAGCAGTGTCTTGCTTCCCTCACGCCAAGAGTCCTCCATTCTTTGTGTAGCAGCGCATCTTCTGGTCAGAAGTTGAAGATGGTCTCAAACGCAGAGCAACTTGTACATTACACCCACGTCCTTCCTCATGCGTTGCCCTGACACTGCTAGACCATAAACAAACTCCAGGCCAACTGGATCTGGGTCCCTGGCTGGATCGATTCCTCGCCAGAAAACACCACCGGCCGAGTCGTCGCCTTCACCCGCGAGGTGCATCTCTCCTCTCGCCCAAACCAAGCCCTGCTTCATTTCTCGGCAGACACCCGATATAAGCTCTACGTCAATGGGAAGCGCATCGCCGTCGGGCCGACGAGGAGCAGTCCTCTCATCTGGTACTATGACACGCTCGACATTGCGTCGCATCTCGAGCAAGGGCGCAATGAGATCAAGTTCCTCGTCGTTCGCTACTTTGCGTCGTCTCGCACGGCCATGCCCTTTGAGAGGACGACGACACCGGGTTTGACTGTCATTGGCAACGTGGAGACGGACTCGGAGGCGGTTGACATCAGTTCCAGTGAGGGATGGCAGGCCCAGGTTGACGAGAGCATCATGTTTCCGTCTGGACTGTCCGACGATGTGTTTTTGCATGTAGGAGCAGCCGTCGAGATTTGAATTCAACGCTGACCACTCGATAGATTAACGAGCGCATCACACCAACACCGACAACATCTCCCGTCTCACCAATCGTCTACGGCATCAAGACGCTCAACGGCGAACTGGCTCCCTGGCGTCTACGACCACGTCCCATCCCCATGCCTGAAGAAAGCACCGTCGTCGTCAACAAAGTCCGCGCCTGTCACAGCCAAGTCGCGCCTGACCAATGGACTTCATTTCTCTCCGGGTCGTCGCCCTTGACTCTCCCAGCCGATTCCTCGCACTCGCTTGACCTCCAGGCCGAAGTTCACTCGACGGCTTTTCTGAGATGGGTCTTCAGAAGCGAGCAAAAGTCCCAGCTCAAGCTCAAGATTACCTACTCCGAGGGCTACGAGCTGGAACCTCGCGCATACCCTTTCTTCCGCACCAAGGCCGATCGCCTGGATGCCGAGAAGGGGCAGATTCTCGGGCCGCACGACGAGGTGACTCTGGATATTCTCGCGTCGCAAGATGTCACATACGAACCCTTTTGGTTTCGCACGTTTCGCGTCATGCGAGTCGAAATCTCTGTCGGACCAGAGCCAGTCCACCTTGTCTCGCTCGAGGCCACGCAGGTGAATTACCCTCTCGCAGTGAAGGCCAGCTGGAAAGAACCTGGCGATGCTCACAGCGAGAAAATATGGGACGTTTCCATTAGGACAATGAGAAATTGCATGTTTGACGGCTATGCCGATTGTCCATTCTACGAGCAACTTCAGTAAGTTCGCGTCCACCACGAAGGACCAGACATGTGCTGATGAAGTAGATACTCTGGCGATTCTCGATCTGTCGGCTTGTTTCACTATCTTCTCTCGGGTGACGACCGATTGATGCGACAGGCCATTACAAACTTTGCAGCCTCAATCGGAGCCGAGGGCCTCACGCATTCTCGCTTCCCATCTCACGTTCCGCAAATCATTGCCGGTTTCTCGCTCTACTGGGTTCTCCAAGTCTGCGATCACCATCTCTTCTTTGGCGACGCAAAGTACTCCCGCTCCTTTCTGCCGCGAATCGACGGCGTCTTTGAGTTCTTCGACTCTCACGTCGATGAGCTTGGGCTCGTGAGCGGCCTCCCCGAGGACGTCTGGCAGTACGTGGATTGGGTGACGACTTGGGGAGCGACGGAAGAGCATCCAGACAAGGGAGTTCCCACGTCGGGACGGAAAACGAACAGACACACGTACTTTAGCATGCTCTATGCATATGTCCTGCAGCAAGCCGCCCGGCTCTTGCGCGACGTTGGTCGACCAGGCCACGCAGCCGAGTACGAGTCGCGAGTCGCGTCTCTCCAAGAGGCCATCCGAACCCATTGCTTCGACGGACGCTTCTTCACCGACTCGACGGCCGACGTCGCCGACGACTTGGCCTATTCCCACCACTGCCAGGTCTGGGCCGTCCTGTCCGGCGTCGCCAAGCCATCCGACAGAGCACGCCTCCTCGAAGACGCGTTCGCGCAGCCGCACTTCTCGAAATGCTCCTACATGATGCAGTTCTACGTGCTCCGGGCCTTCTCCCTCGCGGGCGACCAACCCTACGAGTCGTACTGGCAACACGCATGGGACCCATGGCGACAGATGCTTGCTAGCAACCTCTCCACGTGGGAAGAGGACAACGTCCGCCAACGCTCCGACTGCCACGCGTGGGGAAGCGTGCCGCTGTACGAATACTGCACCGAGCTGGCCGGCGTGCAGCCCGTCTCGGCCGGGTGCGGAAAGATCCTGTTCAAGCCTCGCCTGGGACTGAGCGAGAGCCTCGAGGCAAAGGTGGCTCTGGGGAGGGACAACGTCGCCAAAGTGGCTTGGCGGACGGACGAGGAGAGTGGTACCATTCAGGTCGAGCTATTGTTGGAAAGGGCCGTCCAAGTGAGCTGCCAGCTGCCGGGACGAGACGTGGAGGAGCTGGGCGTGGTTGATCGTGTGACGCTCGGGTTCTGCCGTGAATCCTAGGCGGGTTCGGGTTCTTCGAGGGGTCCGACTGTGAGTAACTCGGCCAATGATGTCACATCGAATACGAATATGCCGCGGGGCTGACGACGTCGTCAAGAGATGTTTTCCAGGGAATCGTTTAGGGTTTGGAATTGCAGATGCTAGGTAATAGAGCTTCTTTAGCCACCAGACTCTTCCTGTCGGACACACAGGAAGTTGAGTTGTGGCCCGAGTTGGTACGTCAAAGGGGTCAAGATAGAGAGATAATTGGGTGCCAATTTGAGGCTCT
>JAMQMW010000324.1:0-22951 GCA_024115155.1 Thelonectria blattea
GCGAGGCCTTAATTATTATAGGCCTGTAATATTATATATTTAACATCCTTAAGGTTAAGACTGGCGCTTAGACTATACTACAAGTTAAGTATTTAACAGACTGTCTTTCGCAAGCTGAAATCTCTTGTTTAACGTTAGAAAGGCCTCACATATAGAGAAATACTCTAATTACCTGGATCTTAAATGAGTGGTGGACGGAAGTTAATTTCGCGTCTAGGCGGCAGCATAGCATTGGCGACCGCAGGGAGTTTCAACGAAAATAGATAAAAGATATCGTCCAGCGCGGTCGAAGATAGCATCGAGATGGAGAGGAATAATATCTCACGCCACTTTCGAAGATAGCCAAGGGGTTGCCTCTGAACTGACGGGGTCTCGTGCGAGCGGTCCATTGACCTGAGAGCTAACTGCAAAGTAACCGACGCAATAGGATCCCGAATGGCCGTGGCGAACCAGTATGCGAGTTCAACTTGGCTGAGACTTCGCTTCTTGTGTTAGTTCTTATGTCTTTATCTGGCCATCTAATCCTCAGAGCAGTTCTGGCAAGAGTGGCAGTGTGTATTATGTCCGTTCCAAGTGAGAGAAAGAAAATGTCTTAGGGACCTACGGACCGTTTCGGTATATGTAGACTTCATGTGATGGGTGGCATACACACTCGCGAGGAGGTGCAGAGGGCCCGGAAAAGAAGAAAGCCCAAGAGAATGAAAAAGGAGAGGGACAGAGAGAAGACTAACCCGATGTCATGTAATGGGCCGACCAGCAGGTTCACTTGTCAGATTGCACTTCTCGCACCACTGACGTATTCATGAAGATGACCTTGTCGTTTTGTGATGCACTAGACCGGGGGCATACGCTGAGCTCTTAGTTCATACAAGAATTCCAATGCCCAGCTACCGGACAATTACAAACAAGTACATAAAGGAACAAAGGCTAAAACCTAACAATAGTACTAATTCCCTTGAGCATCAACAAGGTCCCATTCTTACAACGGCTCTTCTCGGGGTTTATCCTCAACGCCCCAGTTACTTGCAACCACAAAATTCTCAAATTTCATTCGCGTATTGTCGAGAGCAAATTCATGGGTCTGTCCAAAGGTAAGTCGACGCGCCCAGTGCTGGTCAGATGTCCAGTCAAGCCAATAAAGTGGAAGCTCCTCTCCGATAATAATATCGAGAAAGTAATGGGCATAAGGATGGCAAGTAGCCACTCGCCTCACAGAATGGGCCATGCGCATCCACATCTCCCTTCAGTTCTTGAGTTCATGGCCATCCAAGAGCTGAACAAAGTCTTCCAAATAGGAGCCGTGAATGGGTCCTAAAAGAGCTGAAACCTCTGCCGGGTCATCATGGAAAAGTTCGTAGCATAGCAAGGCTGAAATACTCAAGATGGCCTGTTCAGCAGTGCTAGGTTCACGTAACTCCACGACAGTTTGTTGATAGAACTGCTAACCCTTGTTAGAGGCCATCCAGTTAAGAATGGTTTGGTCAACTAGACCTAGCTCTGCGCACCCACAGAGGAGTACCCACAGGTTGTTAGTAGGTGTCCGTAAGCAAGGCAGTTGCCGGGATGTGTTGGCTCTACTGATATTAGCCTACAAGTCGGATACATTTAGATGATCTTCTTATATTAAATATTAAATCTTAAGAATAGCCCTATACCCCAGATTGTTGATATGAGCGGCCGGCAGAGTCTGATAGACTTCTTCGGGAAATCTAATCGGCATGTGGCGGCAGATCTGACTGAGGAGTTTGGCGGCGTCTAACTCGCTAAAGTGGGATAGCTGGCACTAACTACTTGCCTCACTTTTGGACATTAAAGCTGTCAAATAAAGTTCTTTGCATTCCACTGATGCCAAGCAACTGGCCGAGAAGCCCGAAGTTTTCATTGACTGATCTCTTCCCGTCGAGCCTCTGCTGGAAGATATCCCTGCAGCCTCCAGCAGACTCACAAGGCCAACGAAGCAATAACACTTTATGCACCTCCGCTTCCGCATCTTGGATGGGCCAAAGTGTCATTTCTTGAAAGTGTTTAATCTACGCCTCCCGCTTGAGGTCAAATACGCAAGGGTCGCGCAAGCCGTAAGCGAGATGCTGGGCAAGGATGGAGCTGGAAAGCAAAAACTGGTTGAGAATCTTGGATGGAGATGACTATTTGATCTTAGCCACGTCTTCAAATCGCCAACGAGGAAGCTTACCAGTATATCATGTATCAAGATGGCCCACTCAATGGCAGCAAGGAGGTATTTGTTGCGGACAGCATCTCTGTAATACCTAGCAAGACCCTGGCCACGCCAAGATGCAACATGGACTTTGCTGCTGGACGTGTTCGTAACGTGAGCGCTTCCGAGGACGGGGATTCGGGTCAGGGGGCTCGGATTCTGGCAGAAGGGGCAGTTCGACATGGTTCAAACGTAAGAGTCCTCGTAATGGAAGTTAGCCTGCGCGCGGGACTCGAGAAGGCTGTCGAGGTGACGTACTGTGGCGTTTGGAACTACGGTCGGAGCAAAAGAAGGTGTGATGGATTCGTTTGGTCAACGAAGCGTGGACATTGGCTTTGGATACTTCATTGATAAGGTGTTCTAGGGATGATGGTGATAATTGGGAGGCGGATTCCTTGACACCTTCGACACGGTCGGTTGCCACAAAGTAGGCGTACCAAGGCCAGAAGCCCACCTTGAGAAAGGTGCGCGAGACGGGGTCCGTTGGGAGAGACCCGAGGGCCTTGTCGAGCCCGGGGGGGGTGCTTTGTCTGTGGTGATCTGTTCTTCCGCGAGGCATTTTGCGAGACCGTCCAGAAGCGCGCCTTGGTGAGGCGGAGGAATGGTTGGTTCCTGGGTGGTGTCTGGCATGCTGAAGAGAGAAGGAGGGAATGGGCCGCGCGAGGGTGCGCAAGAATTGAGAGAAAATGGGGGACTTCCAGATGCTCGAGACGAGATCTGCGGCGGAGCTTTCAAGGGAGGGCATGGTTGAAACATGCTCCTGGTTTCGAGCCTTGGCCAGAGCACGATGGATGATGAAGAGACGGGACAGAATGAATGGGCTACAGGCTTGATGGAACCAAAGTCGGGTTGACGACGGGAACTCCCTCCTGGGGCGGGCGACGAGAGAAATGCTCGCGAAGAGCAGGAGTTCTTCTTGGTCGACGACGCACAAGTGACTCGACAGACTCAGCCTGGATTCGAAGAAAGCACACTCGTTAGCTAGCACGACTACCAAGGCACCGGGCTTGTCGTATTCCATCGAGGCAGACGGTGCACTTTTGACAAGCATGCGAGGACGTCACCGGTGCCTCGCGCGACGCAGCCCTCCGCGAATCCAGATGCATCCGAACTGGTGGCCCCGTTGACGAGAAGGCCATGCCAGTAGTCTGGTCGTCTACATGGACGGAATGTCCTGACTCCCATGTTCAACAGTGAGGGGAGCCATTTGGGTGTTGCCTCCTCCATGGCTATGCAAGAAGGCCTTGATGGCATGGCTCCCTTTGACAAAGACGAGACGTCCGGCGAGATGTGACAAAAGAGCGCGGAAATGTGAAAACAAGACAAACCAGAGAGAATTCACCGGTCACAAGATGGAAGACGTCTCCCCCCTTTTTGCCAGAGTGCTCAAACTCAAAGTGGCCATTAAAGTCACCAACTTCATACAAGACGTGAATATTTCGCTCCAACGTCTTCAGATCCCATTGGGCACCCACGTCCTCGCCATTCTCAAGTCTTGTCAAACAACTCCGACAGCCTCGCCTCGTCCGTTTGTCTCCCATGTACATGACCTTCATACCCAAACAACTCCTCCATCCCTCTCCAACCAACTCAGAAAAACCACGCCCAATCTTTCTCGGTGCATCTTACGCCCATCGTGGACGAACCCAAGGCAACACGACCGTCGAACCATTTTGTGACTCTGCTGACGCGCCGTGTTCAAGAAAGATTGTCGAGTGACGTAAAAGTCGCAACGAATCCCATGGGAAGCAAACTCGTCATCAGAAGAGTCGTCGAATTCGCCGCCCGACACGGCAGCACCAGCGACGACGGTGCTCCCGGAGACCGGTGCGGCGGGTGTCATGACCAGCTGAGCAGGGCTCAGGTGGCCGGGAAGTTGAGGCGCAATGGACTGTTGGAAAGGCAGCGCGTGAATCAACGGCAGGAGGTTCGATGGCTGAAGGACGAGAATACTTCCTAATTTCGCCCGGGCCAAGCACATGCCGAGGCTTTGTCGGGAATCTGGACAAACATCGCTGGATCGACAGCTGCCCATGGACGACACAGTGAAACCACGGTAGAGGCCAACTTGCGATCCATCAAAGGCGTACAGGCTTCTTCTTCTCGGTGGCCAACTCGAGACCGTACGCGTCCATAGTCTTGCATCGCGCCATCGGTAGAGACATCGTGGCGGGAGCAAACCTACAGGCTCCATTGCCGTGGTCTCCAAACACGGGCTGCTTGCTCTTCCGCTTGGCGCAATATCTCGTATTGCTTCAGCCGGCGGCATTCGTGGTTCCGGATAGCAGCCATCTGGGCGGAAATGGGGAAGAGCAAACAATCTGCCATGGGGTCGATTCCGTGATTCCTTCATCCAGACATGGCGGTAAATGAGAAGGCGATGACTTGCACCGTGAAGGTAGTGACTGTTTGTGTCGGTGTAATTTCCCTTGGAATAAAGCAGAGGCTTCCGACTACGGAAACGCGGTGTTAGCCCACAAGAATCGAAATGAATTGCAGTCAAATTTGGGACATTCTCAAATTCCATTGGCTTTCTCGTGGAAATGGGCATCCATTGTCGAGCAAGAATGATGAATTGAAAAACCAGGCAGGGAATTGGGAAGAAGACTCAATGAGCCATGTTCAACTCACATTTTACACAACCCAACAGTCAAGTTCCCAACAGACGAAGAATCGGCCATTGAGATGCGAATGCCTTGCGTGTCGATAGGGCGAGCCCCAGGCCGATGCCTGCCACGTCGACCTTCCTTCGGGGCCTTCGCAACTTGTCCATGACATGGACCTTGACCTCCCCGTCCGGTCTCGGTACCTGGCGGGAATCCTGGCCTTCTTCTTGGACAAAGCAGTGTCGTTGGCGCTCTCGGGGCTCGCGTCCTGGGATTTCTGGCCTTGGATGAGGAAGAAGAGGCAAGAGAATGCTTCGGGCCAGAAGAAGTCGCAGTGTATTGCGAGAGCAGGGCGTAGATTGCCGAGTAGAAGAAGCCGGGATCAACAGCGACGTAGATTGAAGCGGGAGCCACAGTGGTGTAGGTCGAAGCAGCGACGTAGACTGATACATTCATACTGAATCTCGACCGTGAGTTTGAGTCTGCTGTTGCCTTCGATTTCGGCGGCGGTGGCCAGGTCGACAAGTCCGAGTTCCCGGCAACCATGAGCAGAGTTGGTGTGTCTCACCGCAGAACCAGAAGTGTCGTGTTCACCCAATAGTTGTAGCGCCTTGTTGTTTGTTCGAGCCGAGTTTCATCGTGCGAAGATGATCGAACATGACCGCCAGCGCACCGTATTTGTTGGCTGAAGGGTAACAAATACCCGGATCCGGGAGAAGAAAAGAAGGGTTGAATGAAAGTAGGCCACGACGAGTCGATCTGAGCATGTGGATGATGGCGAGACGCGGAATTTGGCGTTGTTGATGACAGGCCAGAGTGTGTGTGAGGGGAGAAGAATGCAGAGTCAAGTTTCTCCTGGGGCGAACGGGGATTTTATAGACAGGTTCTGGTGTTCTTGCTGCGTCAAACGGGGGTAGATGACTAGAAGGTGCTGTGTCAACAACAGACACGCTCCTATCAATAGGGGATCATGGCACCTTCGTTTCCTCGCTGGGCGTCACAGGGGGCAACTCCGCCCCCCCGATCATTGCTATTCGACGTGGTGTCTAGGAGGTAACGAAGGGGCCAGTGGCCTACGGGAGAAGGCAGACTTGGTCGCATACAGTCCATTCTTTTGCCAGGTAAGTACTGGGTAGGCGCCTGACTGCAAGCACACTTGCTCACCCATGGTCACGGTATTATGTCGTTTGGGCTTTGGGGCATATACGTCTGCTGATACTGGTGAGCAACTGTTTGCTTGTATATCTTGGTACTCATGATTGTGTTCCCGGCCCCAACATCCAATAGCCAGCCTCCGAGGGAGACGAGCTGCCCCTTGAATGCCAGCAGTTTGCCGTGCCACAGGCTGCCGCGACCGCCGTACGGCAGATGCCAACGGTCGGTGGATCGATCTTGAACATGGTAAATTCCGAGGTAAGCGATAGTTCGACGATCTACTAGCATCTCTCCTGCTTGAGAGAGTATGCTTAACAGGTAACGTTGCGATATCCATTCCATTACCTCACCAGAACAAACTCCTTGGCAATGCGCACCGAGCAAACGGCCATCACTAGCTGAGCAATGTGACTTCCGTCGTTCGCCAACAGCGCTTTCGACTTTCCCCCCGCAAGCCCATCGGCGAGGTGAGCGAAGACCGATGACGTATCCAGCCCTTACTGCTCCTGGCCTTCGCGAACCCATCGCGGGGTTGTGTCTATCACGTGATGTCTCTCTTTGCCCTGGGATTGGCGGAAAACTCACTGGCTCTTCTCTGTCAGCGTGAGTAATCAGTCTCGAAGCACAACGGAGCTGCCCCACACAACCCTCTTTTCAGATCCAAAAGTCATCATGACCAAAGCTGATTAAGGTGACGAGAGGGCAGAGTTTGAGATGGTTATACAAGTCTCGTCAGCGTTTTCAATCCGTAGTTTGCTTCAATCCATCTTGACGTAGTGCGTTCTCGTCGTTTCGTCCGTTTTGTCTATATATGTCGCGCTTCACTTCCCTCTCTGGCATTTTCGTTGCTGCAATTTCCATCCTCATCATCATCTACTCACCTGCAAACGAGTACTTGTCTGAACAGCTTCAGAGACTTACAAGCAGCATTACTTCCACCACAACAATCACAACCACAAACACCACCACCACCACCGCAAATATTACCTCCTCGGACAAGCAAATGCTCAACGCCGCCAAAAACATGTCCAAGTCCCTCCGCAACGCCAAAATCACCCCCCACCGCTCCAGCACCCGCGGCCACTCCGACCACGGCTGGCTCAACACGTACCACAGCTTCTCCTTCGCCGACTGGTACGACCCGCGCTTCAACAACTTTGGCGCCCTCCGCGTGCTCAACGAGGACCGCGTCAAGGCCAACTCGGGCTTCCCCACGCACCCGCACCGGGACTTTGAGATCTTCAGCTACATCCTCGATGGCGAGCTCACCCACCGCGACTCCATGCTCGCCAAGGGCAAGGAGGGCGCCCAGTCGGACAAGTTCTACCGCATGCGCCGCGGCGACGTGCAGTTCACCACGGGCGGCACCGGAATCGCCCACTCCGAGATGAACGAGCACAAGACCGACACGGTGCACTTCCTCCAGATCTGGGCCATCCCCTGGAAGCGCGGCCTTCCTCCCCAGTACCACACCCGCCATTTCGACGAGGAGTCGAAGCGCCAGGGTTTCGTCAAGATCCTGTCTCCCCTCAAGGGCGGCGAGGACGCCACGGCCGAGCAGGAGAAGGCTGCCGAGGGCGTCATCCCCGACACCATCCCCATCCACGCCGACTTCGTCATGGGGGCCAGCCTCATCGCTCCTCGGAAGCAGTTCGAGTGGACCGTCGGCGGCGGCGCGACCCAGCAGACGAAGCGCAAGGTCTTTGTCCACGTTCCCATGACCAAGGGGGGCAAAGCCAAGATTCGTTTGGACGGCCGCGAGGACGCTGAGATTGCCGAAGGTGACGGTGCCTTTATCGAGGGCATCAACATTGGCGACAAGCTGTCCGTGGAGAGCATCGGAGAGGTCGAGGCCGAGGTCGTCGTCTTGGATACCGCCTAATAGACCGGGTTGTGGTCGCATTTCTTAGAGTTCTAGAAGAAAAAAACGTATTTAGCGTCGAGAAGTCAATGAACATTTCTTGAATATGAACCCAACAACGCATTCTCCGTCCAACTTTGCACCGAATAATATGAAGCGGCACTGTAAATGAAAACCACGTGGCAGGCGCGTACGGAGTAGTAGGGATGAATGACAACCTCCCGCGGCTAGTCGTAACGGAAGTGACAGGCTGATGAGATGAAAACGGCATTTCCGCGTTTCTCGTGGATGAAAGGAGCCATCAAGTCCCAACGGGGAAAGAGTTGCGGTGACGATGCTCTTCCAGAAGGCAGGTTTCGGAGAATTTGCCAAAGGATCAGCAAGATTCTCTTGTTAGCGGGAAGTCTCGACTTCGATGTGCTCACGAGCAGAGGCATCTGAGAAAGCAGACACAGGTGCAAGGACTGAAGGGTTCACTTTGTGGGTTCTTCTTCAATATCAGCGATTTTTCCCTGAACTTGTTTTTGCAAGACTTCGCCTCGAAGAGATTCGTCAAGAATTGTTCTGTGAGTCCCGTCGAGATTCAGGGTAAGACACCCGACCGTTGCCCACGAAATGAAGTGGCGGCCGACGGCGGGGGAAATTGAATGGCAGCAACTAGGCCAGCCACCACCGCGATTTTAGCCAGCCACCCCTGGAAACTGCATCTCAGGTCATAACGGTTCGTTGATAGCCCGAGTTGTCGGGTGCTTACTGTCGCGGGCTATCTTTTAGCTGACGCAATGCCATCACTCGAGGCAGACTGTTGAATATCGACCGTCTTGATGACAGTAAGCAGGTTGTGCCTTGGCTGGACTTGCAGTCCTCGAACCGGCGATAATTAGACCGTACGAAAGATGAGAGGTAATTTTGGCCTGAAGGGAGAAAGACGGGACGGGAAAAGCAATCAAATGCTCCCATGTTGACCCACGATGCACCAATATTGCTGCGAAAACTTGGCAAACCGCCCTCGCCAACACCGAGAAGGGAGGGAATGTTACGAATCAGAAACAAAACCGCCGGAAAGTGGGAGCCAGACTCACCTTCTGTCCACACTTCGTCATGACGAAGAGTCCGCCTCCGCGCGAGGGGCAAGACGAATTCTCACTAGCGGGCTGCTGGCCGGGAATAGCGACCTTGGCAAAGCCACCTCCTCTAGCAATTCAGCTCTCCTCGAGGAGGAGAACTGCCCAGTTGGGACGAACGCGGGTCTGCCGGGACGGTGTGTAATTACAGACGCACATGAAGTGGGATGTCGAGGGCGCGACTAACCCAAGTGTGGCTTCGTTGTTGCTTGGCCGAGGAACGTGAAAGACATTCTCGTGAGGCGCAGACGGAGGGATGACACAGAAAGAGAAGTAGGTCTCGGGAATAGAGAGGAGAAAGGGCCGATGAGCCGGGACATAAGGCATCTCGGACAAGGCCAGACCCCAGATCGGCCATGTCCTGATTGAGGCATCTTGTCGAGGGCCCTGAAAGGCTGCAAGCGAATGGCAGGCAACTCGAGCGTCTCAGTGGGCAGACGGAGCAGAAGCACCACATTACAAGCTCCCTTCAGGCTCAGGGGCCATCGGTTGGGCTGCTCCGGGCAAGGGTTTGTGGAAGAGACAGTGGCAGAATGTGGCGGAATGTGGCAGACTGTTGGAAGCAAAGCCGCAAATTAACCTATCACAGCCGCTTTTGAGCCCTACAGCATTGCCCAGAATCGTGCGAGAAGTGGGGAAGGAGCACTGGGCTACAGGCGACCATCGACAACTAGTCCCATGCGGAAGGCGCCAATGAGGGTTTCATGCAGGAACCAGGGGTTCCAGCACCTTGGTGCCTCCTTCCCGCAGCCAATGGGAACCGCTTTGTCATCACCACCGTGACCCAGATTCTCTCTCCCGCAACCACATCCACACACCATCGACAAAAAAAAATGGCGGCGTCAACGAGATCTCCCCTTTCGACTTATCTTTGGGGACGGGGAATAATTCTTCGACTATTGTTCCAGATCTGTCGGTACGCGTCACTGCCGTTTCGTCAGCATTCCAGAGACGGGAGTTGTGTTGAATCGCGCATGGCTGAACATCATGGTTGCCGCTTCACCTCAGCCTGAAGTGCACGCTTCGCAGCCCACTCCCACCAACGTCTCCCTCGCGGTTTTCGGCTCCGACGCTTCTGTGCCGTTTTGCCGCCTGCGACCTAATTAGTCTGCCCCCCATCCCGGAGCCATGTGCCCGTGATGACATGTCTCCATCCATGAAAAGGACTCTTGGAAGAGCAAGTGCTCTCAGGGCGACAGTCCTTGGTGAACCTTGGGGTTGACCAGCACGAGATTTGTCCGTCATGAACAAGAAGCGTTGAAGACGATGAACTCAAAACTCCCTCCGCCGTATGCAGGGACGCCTCTGGCGTTTAGCCATCCCCCCTGATCCGATAGTCTCCTCGCGGCTTGAGCCAACGTCTCTCGACGCTAAGCCCGTTCCTGAATGTCGCGGTGCCGCCCTGTCGTCCCTTCACACATTTGCATGTGGCGGGCTTTTCTTCTTCATGGGAAATTGCCTTGGCCGCGACAAAATGGCACCCCCCATGTCTCTCCCGGATCGGATTGCCACGAACGGGGGTTCACGCTGGGCGCCAGGAAAGGGAACCGCCGCTTTTCCATGGTTCGTCATGGGGGAGGCTAGGCTCAAGGCGTTGAGGCGACAATGCATCGTCCTCGCCACTGCCGCAAATAGTCTCCTTCTCCTCCTTCTTCTCTTCTTCTTTCTTCTCCGTCTCTATCAAGACTCTTGCTTGACTTTGTCAACTCAGAGACGGCTCGGTTCTAGGCCACTTGCAGACCTCTGGTTTGCGTCCTTTCTTTGATCCAGTATCAACACACTCATTCACTGGCTTCGGCCGACTTACTGTCGTTTTAACGCATAATACTAATCACTCAACACCATGCCTGCCATCTCTCTTTCTTCCGGTCCTTACGGCGGCCTCAACGGTTACTGGGTAAGTATCTCGAGCATCATCGGACGGTGGGGCTTGAGACGACGGACTAACTGGATGTAGGGTCAATATGGTAGTGATCCTCTCACGACTTACTGTGACAACGGTCCTGAATATGTGACGCTCTCTTTCATCACGTCTTCTCCCGAGAATGAAGCCTCTGGCTGGCCAGGCACCAACTTTGCCGGCCACTGTCCGGGTACCACCTTTTCTTACACGGATAAGAACGGAGTTACTCAGAGCTCCAATCTCTGGAGCAACTGTTACGAGATTATGGAAGGCATCCCCTACTGCCAAAACCTCGGAGTCAAGGTGTTGATAAGCATCGGTGGTGATCTGACCGCCGGCAACAACTACACTGTTACCACCGAAGACAACGGCGTTTCTTTTGCCGACTTCTTGTACAACGCCTATGGCCCCAAGCAGGCTGGCTGGACTGGTCCTCGTCCCTTCGACAGCGATGCCTACGGAACGGTTGCCGTTGATGGTTTCGACTTTGATATCGAGGCCAAGCTTGGTAAGTGACCAGTTCTGTCCCCGGATCATGGCTAACCCTCTCTCAGACAACGCCCCCTACATTGCCATGATCAACAGACTTCGTGCCCTCGATTCGTCCATCATCATCACTGGTGCCCCTCAGTGCCCCCTGGCGGATCAGTACTTCTACATGAAGGACATGATCTCCCAGGCGCAGTTTGATGCTCTTTTCATCCAGTTCTACAACAACCCTGATTGCGATTTGCTTGGAACCAGTTCCGACCCTGTGGCAAACTCCAACTACTACGCTTGGGAGACTTACTTGGCAACCACTTCCCTCAGCAAGTCGGCAAAGCTCTACGTTGGATTGCCTGCCAGCTCTTCAGCTGCTGGAAGCGGCTACGTCGAGCCCAGTGTTATAAAGAGTGCCGTGAATACGCTTGCCGGTCGATCTAGCTTTGGCGGTATCTCTCTGTGGGATCTCACCCGAGGTGCTATGAATGTGGACTCCTCGACTGGTCTGGACTTTAACGAGCAAGTCGAGAACGTTTTGGAGTTTGGTAATACTGTCGCTCCTACGACCACCACGACTTCCTCCACGTCTACGTCGACTACCTCCACGACGACAACTACAACGTCGTCCAAGCCGACCACGACAACCACGACTTCTAGCACGACCAGCAAGCCGACGACCACAACCACCACCACCACGTCGTCAACGACTTCGAGCAAGCCTACAACGACTACTTCCAGCACAACGTCAACCACAAGCAAGCCAACCACGACGACCACCAGCACTACTTCCAAGAGCACTACCTCGACGACTTCTAGCAAGCCTACCACAACAACCACGAGCACAACGTCGACCACAAGCAAGCCTACCACGACAACCACCAGCACCACTTCCAAGAGCACCACCTCAACGACTTCTAGCAAGCCCACCACCACAACTTCAAGCACTACCTCTAAGAGCACGACCTCGACGACTTCGAGCAAGCCTACGACAACGACTTCGAGCACGACGTCCAAGAGCACCACCTTCACAACCTCAAGCAAAGTGACGAGCAGCTCAACCTCGACGAAGCCCACCACCACGACGTCGAGCACTACTTCCAAGAGCACCACTACGACTAAGCCTACGACCACGTCGACCACGTCCAAGAGCTCGACCACGAGCAAGGCTACTACCACGTCTACTACGACCAAGGCTACGACCACGTCTACTACGACCAAGGCTACGACCACGTCAACAACGTCCAAGAGTTCGACAACCACTAAGCCGACAACTACATCGACCACGTCCAAGAGCTCAACCACGAGTAAGGCTACCACCACGTCCACCACGACCAAGGCCACCACTACTTCAACAACGTCCAAGAGCTCGACCACAACCAAGGCTACGACGACATCGACTACCAAGGCCACAACGACTACGTCTAAGAGTTCGACAACCACAAAGGCTAGCACAACCTTGACCACGACTACCAAGTCCTCTAGTACGTCGTCTACTGCCCTCAGCACTTCGACCACCAAGCTAACGACCTCAACGGCCGCTAGTACCTCGACTACGACCAGCTCCAAGACGACGTCTTCTACGACCTTGAGCGTCTCGGCCGCAGCGAGTCCCACAGTCACCTCATCAACCTCGAACCTTGTGGCGAACAGCGATTTTGAGGAGGGTACTGATGGGTACACGACGACTGGCTCGGTGACCGTCGTTCCCAGTGCGGGCCCGACTGGCGGAAATGCTGTTGAGATGTCAGCTCAGTCGGAGGCGGAGGCGGAGAAGCTTCGCAAGCGCTCTTCGGGCGATGCCGGTCTTTCCACTTCGGTCAACGATCTTGTAGAAGGAACCTCTTATAATGTCCTCTTCTCCTACGCTGTGGTCTCCAACGACGTTTCCGGCACTTGCCGTTTGAGCGCATACTGGGACTCCGATAACTTCTACAGCACCGAGTACTTTACCCAGGAAGGCGAGTCGGTGTCTATCACGTACGCCTCTGAGGGCGGCGCCGTGGAAGCTGCGTCTAGCTCTGCCACCTTGTCTCTGGTACTGACTTGCAAGAACGGTGGTTCCGCCCGTGTCTACATTGGATCTGTCCATGTCAGCAGCGCTTCAAGCACTTCCACCAGCACCAGCACCAGCTCCCAGTCAAGCTCCCAAACTACTACTTCGAGCTCGAGTGCCACCGCTACACCTGTCTCTACCACCCCCGGCGGCACGACTCCCGGCGGTAGCACCTCCACTTCCACTAGCAGTTCCAGCACCACGACCACCGCGTCGACCACCCCAGGCGGTACGACTCCCGGCGGCAGCACCTCCACTTCTACCAGCAGTTCTAGCACTTCGACCACCGCGTCGACCACCCCTGGCGGTAGTACATCTACATCCAGTACCTCAACTACTGAGTCTGTTTATACCACTCCCGGCGGTACTTCCACCTCGAGCATTTCAACCACCCAGTCTGTCTATACTACCCCCGCCGGCACTACCCCAGGTGGAAGCTCGTCAACCACCCAGTTTTCCACCACCTCAAGCTCGTCCTCGTTGGCGCAGACCACTCCCGGATCCAGTGATCAAGTCTCTGATCCCGTGCCCAGCTCCAGCTCCAGCACGACTGTCGAGACTACCCAGAGCACCACTCCGGCGAGCCAAAGCGGTGCTGTGCACAGCACCCAGACCGTTGTGACGTCCGATTCCTATGCCCTGCCAACCACCAGCGCTACATCGGAGTATGCAGATGCCACCGACTCCCCCAGCATGACAACCAGCACTGTCTACGCCACGAATATCTACACCGTCACCAAGTGTCCCCCATCAGTGATCAACTGCCCTGCCAACGGTTATGTCACCACCGAGACGGTTGCCCTGTACACGACGGTCTGCCCCGTGACTGAGAGCAACGGCGCTGCGACTAAGACCGCAGAGGAGTCTCAACCCGAGGAGACGGAGGTTTATGGTGCGCCGACCAAGACCACCGAGGAGTCTCATTCCGAGGTGACGGATGCTCCCTCGGAAGGCGAGGTCAAGACGCTCTATGCGACCAACGTCCACACCATCACCAAGTGCCCTCCCGAGGTGACCAACTGCCCGGTTGGCTCCGTTACCACGGAGGTTTCTTCATGGACGAGCACCGTGGGACAGAGCATCAAGACTGTCGTCGTCAACGCCGATGAGGCCATGTCCAAGACCACCGTCTCCGACGAGGAGGTGGCCGAGGCTACTGTTCTGGTTCACGCTCAGGAGACTGGCACTCGCACTGTTTCTGTTGAAGAAGTGGCCGAGACGACTGCGGCAGTCTACTCACAGGCTATTGTGTCGGTCAGCAACGTTCAATACGAGGAGGCTTCCCAGCCGACAACGACGACCGTGGCCACCACAATCATCTACAAGACGGTTGTGGTGCCTCCTGTCACGTTCAAGTCGGTCAGTAAGCCTGCTGCTACGCATTACGACACGGGCGCCGAAGCAAGCAGCAAGCAACCACAGGGAGTGGCGGTACCTACGGGCGGATGCATCGGCGAAGGGTGCTCCGCCACGACGCACACGTACTCGGGGGCTACTCCCGCGGCCACTTCTCAGCCCGTGACTGCCGGAGCATCGGCGGTTCGCGCTGGGGTGGTTGTCATGTCGATTATGACACTTCTCCAGATGTTTATTCTGTGAGATGGAATTGCGTTGCTCACTATTCATTTATTCATTTTATTTTCTGATACCACTTTAACCGACGGGCTTTTCGGAGGCGTCGGCAATGAGACAGCTCCTCACGACGCCTGGCCAAGCCTTTCATGGCACATACGTCAGTTATTATTGTACATTTATTGACGAGACAAAAGGGGAATGAGAAAGCACAAAGTTGGATTGATGCATTGGATGAGAGGGGTCGGAATGTAGTTTGTCAGCGGGATGTGGCGGAAGGGCGGATCTCAGTGGAGGGGTTGACCGCCCAAAGCTACAGGCGCATCAACAATGTCAAACGGCGATGGGACGATGTGTGCAGCAAGGAGAGGAGCAAGGCAGCGGCACAGCGGCAGCGACATCTAAAGGGCCGAGGAGGGAGAACGTGGTTGTCGTGCTTGGATAGGTTGTGGTGGGAGTTGACACGCATCTCATAATTAGCTGTTGAAGCATTCAACGTGACTTTTTCTTTTTTTTCCAGTGGTGATGTGGCTTGTCTGTGCGTGCATGTGCCGTGCAGAATGCATATTGATCTGATGGGTTGGAGTGGTGAAGGTGCATACGGATATGCATATTTTTTTTGAGACATTTATTATTGTTGGGATGGGATGGATGGCGTTTGGGTGAGGTGCTCAGTGCTGATGCTTCAATGACGCGTGTGAAGGGTTGCGACGATAAGTTCGATAAGGATAAAGTCGGCGGGACCGAATCGGCGGGCCTCTAGAGCTTCAGAAGTCGGATGCAGCCGTTTTGGTTGGATCTCGTCGGTTCAAGGTTCGCTCAGCCTCGTTCCCCGCCACTCGTCGATACCGCTGATCTCACCACACCATCTTTTGACGCCGTCGCTGGGTGTTGCTTGTTTCTTGTTTTCTTGGTTGGGTGTTGGGTCTGCAATGACTCGGGCCTGTACTCCGTAATCTTTCCGAGATGCTTCTTGTGAAACGCATGAGAAAGGGAGAAGACATGGAAACTTGGGAAGTAATACATCTAACAATGGAATCGAGTCGTCTCAGAGAATACCTCATTCATGATTTATTTGCTTGCTCCGCCTTCTCAAACAAGGCTCATTAACTTTCTCGAGGCTGGTTCTGGCAAAAGTGGCTGTTTCCCCACTCTCTCTGGCTCTGGCTCTAAACTCGTCTAGCTCGTCATAGCCAGGGAAAGAAGCTACCCCTCCCCCCTTTTTCCCTATTCCGTTTCTATCGGATCGAACCAACGACAACCTTTGTTCTCAATAACAACTCCCTATCCTCCTGCACAACAACAAAACAACAACAACTTTTTTGGCGAAATAATCCGTGGCTGGGCGAACCACAGTGTCGAATCGTCTTCAAAATGTCGGACGCCGGCGACAGGTAAGTCGATTGATTGCCTCACCCACCTCTCATGCATGATCCCTCCTTCCGCCTCCCGACGAAAAAAAAAAAAAAAAAAAAAAAAATTCAAGTCGCGCGGCCCCTCATTCTCTTGGCCACGTTCCCCCCCGTCCGTCCCTTTTTTTGCCATCGCGGGCGGCCGATACTCGACGCCTCCAAAAGAGCTCCACGTATCTATCGCCGGCCTTGGCCCGCCGTCGCTCTCATCAATTGCACCGTCTTTGCTTTTGCCTGCTCTCCCCGCCTTTGGGGCCCTTTTCCCCAGCACGTCGCTCTGCCCTCTCCCTCTCCCTCGCGCCCAAAAGTCAGTCCACTCTCACGTCTGACCGCCGTTTAACTCTCCTCCGAACAGCACTCACAAGCGGTCCAAATCCGCCGCCGCCCTCTCCCTCTTGCGGCGCAGAGACACCCGCGAAGAAGAATCCGGCTCCGAAGACGGTCGTGTCCCCATCGTCCCCATGTCGCTGTCGCAGCAAGGCAGCGTCCGCGGCCACGGCCCGAAGCCGTCCATCTCGTCGACTCCCCTCTCCACCTCGCAGCTTCCTCCCAAGACGTCTTCGGCTGCCGCTACACCCATCGATAGAAACCCCTCGGGCGCCGTGAGCCTCGAGCAGTCGGTCCGCAAGTTTCGCATCGTCGAGGCCCTCCGAAGTGGCGACACCGCCTCGCTCTCCCGATCCATTCGAGATACCGCCGAGGGCGGCCCGCGAGCCAGCATCTCCTCGGTTGGCACCACGGGAAATACGCTCGAGGACACTACGATTCTGCACCTCGCCATCCAATGCGCCGAATTCCCCGTCATCGAGTACGTGTTGTCTGATGGTCTTGGCACCATTGATGTCAACGCCCGCGACAAGGATGGAAATACCCCTCTGCACCTGGCCGCCACCCAGGGTCGCACTTCGGTCGTCAAGCTTCTGCTTGAGCAAAAGGAGATCAACGATGCCATTGCCAATGCCCAGGGCAAGCTACCCATCGATGTCGCCCGAAATCCTGAGATTTTCCAACTCCTCCAACTCTCCCGCTCGCTCTTCGCCGAGGCCAAGGTCAAACAAGTCCAGGAACTCATCGCTCGGGGAAACTACGGCGCCCTCGCTGGCGTCCTCGAGGAGCATCGAGTCAAGACCGTCCTCGACATCAACAGCCCCGAATTCGCATCCGAGCCATTTACCGTCCAGACCGGCGGCACCTTGCTTCACGAAGCCGCGAGAAAACGAAACACGAATTTGATCCAAGTCCTTCTCCTGCACGGCGCCGATCCCTTCCGTCGCGATCGAAAGGGGAAGCTTCCCCAGTCCGTCACCACCGACGATGCTACAAAGGCCATACTCAAGAAGTCGCCGGCCGCAGTCGCCGCTCAGCGAGGGATCCAAGAAAAGGCCGTCCTGGGCCACGCCGCGTCTCAAGGGGCCTCGGCGGCCAGCCCGAGTGACCCTCTCGCCGGCCGCGAGGCTCGCGAGATGAAGGGCTACCTCAAGAAATGGACCAACTACCGCAAGGGATACCAGCTGCGATGGTTCGTGCTCGAGGACGGCGTCCTGAGCTACTACAAGCACCAAGACGACGCGGGATCCGCCTGCCGCGGTGCCATCAACATGCGCATCGCCAAGCTGCACATGAGCGCCGACGAAAAGACAAAGTTCGAAATCATTGGAAAATCCTCCGTCAAATACACCCTCAAGGCCAACCACGAAGTCGAGGCGAAGCGATGGTTCTGGGCTCTCAACAACTCGATTCAGTGGAGCAAGGACCAGGCGAGAGAGGAGGAAAAGCAGGCTGCTCGAACCGCCGAGCTTCTCCGACAGGCCAAGGCCGACCAGAGCACCCTCTCCATCCAGGAGACGTTCAGCGAGAACACGAGCATGACGGACCTCCGCCGAAATAGCTCCCAGAACGCCGGCAGGTCGTTCCCCAAAAACTCGGATCACCAGCGACCTGGCTTCCCCGGTCCTAGTACGATTGGCAGCCTCGACGAAGACGAGTTTGTTGATGTTGGCACCGACGCCGAGCAGTCGAGGGCGCCTCGCAACGGCACACACACGCACAACGACATGGACGACGACGACGACTACGCCGACGACATGAGCATACACGAGGAACCGACCGCCACCAAGGATGCCCTCAACATCACGGCCCAATCAGCGAAGCTCCAGCTGGAGACCATGTCTCACGTCCATGCCGCCCTCTTGTACGAGCACTCGCACAACCCCAACACGACCATTTCCGACGCCGCCGTCTCCCATGCTCTGACGACCTACGACGCTGCTATTCGCAGTTTGACCACACTCGTCGGCGACCTTCTTAGGATATCAAAGGATCGCGACGCCTACTGGCAATATCGTCTGGATCGGGAGTCCAACATGCGCCGCATGTGGGAGGAGAGCATGGCCAAGGTGGCGCGCGAACAGGAAGTCCTCGAGGCCCGTGTCGGCGAGGCGGAACTGAAGCGCAAGATGACTAAGCGAGCCCTGAGAGAGGTCATGGAGAATGGTCTTCTTCTCGCGGAGCCTTCAACCACCAGCTCCAAGGACAAGAAGAGCGACGATGCCGACGATGAGGCAGAGGATGAGTTCGAGGATGCGGAGCCCGCTCCCGCTCCCAAATCGCCTCCCACGAGAGCCCTCCGAAAGAAGCCAACTATTATTGTCGACCTGTCTGAGAGCGAATCGGAAGAGGAGGATGAGTTCTTTGATGCCGTGGATGCTGGTCACGTCGAGGTGGCAGAGCTGCCTTTGGATGTCGCGAAGCAGGATATTGTCGTCTCTGGAGGAATCGACATCAGTTCTGCCTTTAACGGTTACGAAAACGGCATCAGAAAGAGGCTCAAAATGGACGCCGACGACAGACCCAAGATTTCTCTTTGGGTAGGTATCTTGAGCTTTAGACTCCGACAAAGCTAACAATTGGTAGGGTATTCTGAAGTCGATGATTGGCAAGGACATGACCAAGATGACACTGCCTGTTTCGTTCAACGAGCCCACGTCTCTGCTGTATCGCTGCGGTGAGGATATGGAGTACGCCGACCTCTTGGACCAAGCCGCGGACCGAAGCGACTCCATCGAGCGTCTCATCTACGTGGCAGCCTTTGCCGCCAGTGAGTACGCGTCCACCATCGGACGTGTCGCCAAGCCCTTCAACCCTCTGCTGGGAGAGACGTTCGAGTATGTCCGACCAGATAAAAACTACCGCTTCTTCATCGAACAGGTCAGCCATCATCCTCCCGTCGGTGCCGCCTGGGCCGAATCGCCCAAGTGGACATACTTTGGCGAGTCGGCCGTCAAGTCCAAGTTTTACGGCAAGTCTTTTGATATCAACCCTCTCGGAACCTGGTTCTTGAAGCTGCGCCCAACGGCGGGAGGCAAGGAGGAACTGTACACGTGGAAGAAGGTCACGTCATCCGTCATTGGCATCATCACGGGTAACCCAACCGTCGACAACTACGGACCCATGGAGATCAAAAACTGGACGACGGGCGAGGTTGCCATCCTGGACTTCAAGCCCCGAGGATGGAAGGCTTCCAGCGCGTACCAAATTTCCGGAAAGGTGCTGGATTCTTACGGCAAGGTTCGGTTCAGCATGGGTGGCCGCTGGAACTCGAAGCTGTACGTGCGCTTGACGCCAGGCTATGAGGCGTCGGTGGACGAACCCAAGAACGACGGACCGGTGCATTCGGGTGGCGGTCTTGTCGACCCAAGCCGGGCGTATCTCGTCTGGAAGGCCAACGAGCGACCCCCTGGCATTCCCTTCAACCTGACGCCATTCGTCTTGACATTTAATCACATCGACAGCCAACTCCAGCCTTGGCTCGCGCCGACCGATTCGCGATTGCGACCTGATCAGCGCGCCATGGAGGACGGAGAGTACGACTTTGCGGCGGAGGAGAAGAATCGACTGGAGCAGAACCAGCGAGCGCGACGTCGGGCACGTGAAGAGCGTGGCGACGAATTCGCGCCGGCGTGGTTCTCCAAGGCCAGGTGCGAGATTACGGGCGAGGAGTACTGGAAGTTCAACGGCAAGTACTGGAAGCAGCGAGAAAAGGCCGGCCCCAACGGCGACGGCACGGCGTGGGAGGGATTGGAGCCTATATACGACGACGTGGAGGAGGTAGATGACGGTCAGGGGTACTATTGAGGACAGCCGTGGTGAAGGAGAGACGGGATTATATAACAGGAGGAGTGTTTGAGCTGGAGGCAGGATTGGATCGTCATGAAGCTGTGGTTTATTGCATCTTTTTGACTCGAACCCGGTTGAGATGGATGACAGAGGTAGTTGCATATAATGTTAAGCATGAGTTGTGACTTGTTCAGATGTCACTTGCAAGCTGTTGTCTGTGACGGGCCTCGGACCTTGGCCGATTCGGCCGATTCGGCCCCGCTCCGATTGGCCCGTGTGCGGACCGTGCGCTCCGTACCTCGGCAAATATTTTGTGGCCCAGGGGGAGGCTCAATTGCACGGGAGGGATACAAAGATGTGAGATTACCTCGATCTAGATTTTTATTTTCTTCTTTTCGTTCTCGATTCGCAAGTAATTGTCATATTGGGCGTTGTCGCACGAACACGCACTTCCAACCCGACGCGACATCACATTTCAACTTAACTCTGTCTTCGTCCGGAACCTCTATTCATCCGACCCGACGCCTCCCAGGATTAACCTCCTCAGGGGTCCATCATCTGACACCCCGGAGCCAAAGGGGGGAAGAGGAAAGAGGAAAGTTCCTGACCACTGCCGGACCTGCGTCTTGTCTCAAGCCGATGCCGAAAATGGAGAGTCGGCCTACGTTGCTCCGGCCCCCGGAGCCGGATCCGTCAAAGGCGCCGATCGAGAACGTGTTGGAAGTCACGGAGTTGAAGGTCATTGGGCCGGTGAGTTGCTCCCACGTTTTTCTGCGGTTTGTCACGCGAGATGAGGAGATCGGGAATGTGATGACCTTGCATTCCACGTTTCCGTCCACTACTAGCCACGTTCCAACACTAACGCCACGCAGGACGTCTTCACCAACACGCGCAAGCCATGGCACCCCCCCGGCGCGCGCGGCATCTACGGCGGCGCCGTAATAGCCCAAACCCTCGCCGCGGCGCAAAAGACTGTCCCCGAGCACTTTTCCCCGCACTCGTGCCACTGCTACTTCCTCCTCGCGGGCTCCGACGAGATCCCCATCTTGTACCACGTCGAGCGCGTGCGCGACGGCCGGTCGTTTGCCACGCGCACGGTGCAGGCGCGGCAGAAGGGGAGGTGCATTTTTACTACGACGATTAGCTTCGTGAGGGACGGGAGCGGCGGGGAGAAGACGGTTAGGCACGCGAAGCCGTGGCCGGAAGGGGTGAGTCCGCCGGGGGATGATTGGGATGGGGAGCCGGAGTGGGCGAGGGGGGGGCCGTTTCAGAGTCATAGGATCGAGGTTAAGCGCGGGGGGGACGGTGCTGCGGAGCCGTATGAGAGGTCGTGTCGGCAGTGGCTAAGAGCCAGGGGAGAGATTTCCGCCGAGGGGGGCCAGCAGGCGCATCTGAATGCCCTGGCGTACATGTCGGACAGCTACTTCATCGGAACCGTATCGCGAATCCACGGGCTCTGGCGATTTCCCTTTGCGCCCGAGGAAGTGGCGACGCTTCCGCGGGCGACGCAGGAACAGGTGGCGCGGCTGAGCGAGTTCGAGGGCATGGGGCCCGACGTGGACGACTGGGTGCGGAGGCCGCGGCTGGGGATGATGGTGAGTCTGGATCACAGCATTTACTTCCACGACGCGCGGGCGGTGCGGGCCGACGAGTGGATGTTTGCCGACATGGAGAGCCCGTGGGCGGGGGACGGGAGGGGGGTGGTGACGCAGAAGATTTATGGGAGGGATGGGACCTTGTATGCGACGTGCTATCAGGAGGTTAGTATTTGGGGTTCCCTTCCAACTGAGTTGGGTTTCGTGTGGCTGTGGCTAATATGTGGTAGGGACTCGTGAGGTTGAAGCAGGATGGCGAGGAAAAGGGGGCAAAGTTGTAGATGGGATGGTTTGCGTTTGGGCGGGCGAGTTGGTTGGGATGGATAGAGCGGGAACGGAAACTAGACAAATCGTAATCTGTACAATACACCCAAGATATGCCTCGTGGACGTGGAGTTCGTGACTCCCATCATATGCACCATATCTCAACATCGACCTCGCATCTCCTCGCAACCGCACAAGGCAACCAGGACAAAGACCTCAGTCAAAGGAAGGAAAACGGATCCCGGCGTTTCCGTCCTCCCACGGAGCATGCAGCCTGTTGCCTCGCCGGTTCCATTTGTTTGGTCGTCCCGTTTTGGGGGGAGGTTTCGAGCCAGCCGGGGTGGTTCGAGGGACGGGGGGTGGGAGGGAGGATTCGATTGGGGTTGCTCGTGCTTTTGTTGGGAGAGTCGGATGGCCAATGACGGCGGGCGTAGGAGGTATCTCGAGGCATCTTCGACCCCAGCGGCAAAACACCAAGAAAGCACGAGCACCGCACGAATTCCCTCTAGAGAGGGGAGAAGGAAGAATCGTTTGAGGTGTTTGTGGGCACTCGCCGCTTATACGAGTGTATTCATAGGGACAAACGTGATGC